>JAQQZU010023631.1:4168-14493 GCA_030068025.1 Parauchenoglanis punctatus | reverse complement strand
ACAGAGACAGACACGCACTCCCTCACACACACACACAGAGACAGACACGCACTCCCTCACACACACACACAGAGACAGACAAGCACTCCCTCACACACAGACACGCACGCGCAAACGCAGGCACAAACACAAACACACACGCACACACGCGCACACACGCACGCACACACACACGCACACACACGCACGCACACAGGCGCACACGCACACACGCACGCGCACGCACACACACGCACGCGCACACAGGCACACGCACACACACGCACGCACACACACACACGCACGCACGCACGCACGCACACACACACACACACGCACGCTCGCACACACACACATACGCACGCACGCGCACACACATGCACGCACACACACGCACGCACACATACGCACACACACGCACGCACGCACACGCACCCACACACGCAGGCACAAACAGAAACACACACACACACACACACACGCACGCACGCAGGCACAAACACACACACACGCACGCACAAACACACGCACGCACAAACACACATACAAACACACACACACGCACGCACACAGGCACACACACGCACGCACGCAGGCACAAACACACACACGCACGCACGCACAAACACACACACACACACGCACGCAGGCACAAACACAAAAACACACACGCACGCACAAACACACATACAAACACACACACACACACGCACGCACAAACACACATACAAACACACACACACGCACGCACGCAGGCACACACGCACGCACGCAGGCACAAACACACACGCACGCACGCACAAACACACACACACACGCACAAACACACACACACACACGCACGCACGCACAAACACACACACACGCACGCACTCACGCACGCAGGCACACACACACACGCACACACGCAGGCACAAACACACACGCGCACGCACGCACAAACACACACACACACACGCACGCAGGCACAAACACACACACACACACGCACGCACGCAGGCAGAAGCACACACACACACACGCACGCACGCACGCAGGCACAAACACACGCACGCACAAACACACACACACACGCACGCACGCACACACACACACACGCACGCACACACACACGCATGCGGACGCACACACGCACACATGCACACACACACGCACGCACACACACGCACGCACACAGACACGCACACACGCGCATGCAGACACGCACACACACACGCGCGCACACACTCACGCACACACACGCGCACACACACGCACGCGCACACACGCACGCACACACACACACACGCATGCGCACACGCACGCACACACACGCATGCACGCACGCACACACACACGCGCGCGCACACACACACGCAGTGTTTATGGATGAGTGTTGGTGTATTCACTGGAGTGTTCCTTTCATTGGTTCTGCTGATTTGTGCGTCATTCAGGTTCAGGAAATACTTTTGCTTTTGGTTGCTTTTCTGTTTTTGAGGTTTGCTTTAAATCATATGCTTATTAAATATTTACATATTACACAAAAAAGCCTGATTACTGGCAGGTAAGATCTCAGTAATGATTAGGAGAGTACACACACTTCGCACAATCTAATAATCAACCAGTTAAAGATGTGCTGTTTATTTATTTAGCAAAGGAACATACACACTTATATGTGCGTGTACATGTGCTAAAAACCAAATTGTTGTTTTGTTGAAATCAGGAGACGTTTATTCCAATTTAATGGTGTAACGCTCCACAAGTGAGGTGTCTACCAGCGATGACCGATCTCATCATCAGCGGACTCACCGTCCCGCCCATGTGCGGAGGGAGATACTCCGCGTCGATGTACGTCTGCACTTCATTTTTGGAGACGAACTTCAGCTTGCTGATGGCCTCGGGGCCGAGCCACGTCTTCACAATCCTCCACGCGGCTGCAACAGGCAGAGGCAGATTTATCAGAAATCCCTCAGTATAAAACAGCGAGTCCTTCCTGAGAGGCAGCGGGAGGGAGGTTCTAATCCTTACCGTTCATAATCCAGGGCATCTCGTACAAGATCATTTTAGCTAGAGACAGAAGAGTAAACATACAGTGGTGTATAAATACATAATAAACAATATATTCAATTGTATTAATCATTTTTATCACAGCTGTTGAAGTCTGGATTCTGATTGGTCCGAAGGTGTTGATTAGTTTTCTGTAACAGCAGCTCTGACAGTAGGTCGTCCTAATGCCTCACTGTTTCTATAGCAACAGCAGTTGTATGGGACTGACAAGAAGGAGCCTCCAGCGTCAGCGCTCTGTAGCAGAGATAACGCTGTGACGTGAGGTTACAGGAAACTAAGCAACTCCTGGGTGGCAATCAGAGATTTATTCCTGAACACACACTGAAAAGTCACGGCACTTACACAGAGATTTGGGATAGTAGACTTTGAAGCAGTTGATGACGTACTTCACAAAGTCCATGTCCTGTAAAGAAATTAATAAATAAATAAACGCAAATAAACATAAAATGACTGCTACGAGACTGAAAGCAATATTTTATAATAATAATAATGAATATATTTAGGAATTATTGAGAAAATGTGTAAGGAGCTGAGATTTTTTTTAAAAATTCCAAAACGCGGCAAATCACAAACAAAAGCAAACACACGGCAGTCGGGAAACAAAGTCCGCACGCTGAACACATGCAAAGGAAAAACCCACGTGCAGATTTAGTAGCTTGGGATAAACGCATCCAGATTTACTTGTAGTAAACGTGTCGGGACGTGACGTGACGTGACGTGACCACGTTCGGTTACATTTACTAGTTAAAATAAGTGACTCATTAAAATGAATTCTTTTAAAAACTTCAAAGAAAAGGAGGTCACGTGTGAGTGGCTTTAATCACGCCACCCATAAACCTTTTGAAATGGCGACCTTTGACCTCTGGCTTGATTTTTTCAGACACACACAGCGGGGTCTAAGAGTTCACTGCCAAGAACTGATTTGCGCCAGTGATTAAACAGTAATATCCCACTTATAAAGAAGAGATTACTGTAAACCCCTGCGTGAGGACGTTCTCCGGTGGGTTCAGCGTTTCCACACGTGCTTGTGCTGGGGAACGTTCGGATTCAGTAGAATGCAGTTCGGATCCGCCGACGTGTTCCAGGGTGCAGTTTAACTGCTGAGTAAGAACTAGGACACGACCGACACGTCGGACAGTCTGATAGGGAGGATTTACACAAGACGGTCAGGGGTTTGATAACGGCTGCAGTTCTTGGAAGTGGACTTCACACACACACACACACACACACACACACACACACACACACACACACACACACACACACGTGCACGCACTCACACACACACGCACATTCCAATCCCAAAGAGTTTATTTTCACCTTTATAAAATATCCTTAAAGCACTTTAATGCGACAGACAGTAAAACAAAACATCAACAATGTTAAATAATGCTGTCCAGTTAAAAATAGATTAATAAATAATATTAAATAAATGGATTGAATAAATCATTTTAAAAACCTTTGCAAACAGAGTGTTTTGTTTCTCCTGTAAGCTGTAAATGAAAGCGTGCTGCAGTGCTGTGGGGATTAGCGTTACAGATTAAGAGGTACAGAGTAATTCCCTGTCCTGACGGGACCTGGCGCGCGCTGAACGCGGCTGAAACTCACGATGTTGCTGATGCCCGACTCGGACATGTCGAACACGACCGTTAAAGGCATTCCGGGCTCGCGCTTGACGTAGCTCTCCAGCCAGAACGCCACGTACCTCTTCTTGTCCAGAATCGTCTTGGCGTCTTTAACGTGAAGCTTCACTCTGAACCAGACTGAAAAATACAAACATTTTCATCACCATCTGCAGCGTTCAGGTTCCTGTTCCTGTTCTCGGCCCTGAGCGACGGCCATGTTGTCGAACATCCCCCCAAACTTCCCCTGAACACGATTACTGGACTGAGGCTCATGTGATATTACAGATTTGTCCAAAATAAGGGATTTCTTTATTTTTCTGTCGCAACAGGACTTTATCTCAGCGCGTGAACACGACTCAGAGACGGACGTGAACAACGCCGAGTTAAATATCAAGCCTTCAGAACGTTTACCTTCAGACACATTGGGGATGTTTAAATAACAAACGCAACACACACAAAATGTTAAGTTAGTGTCTAATGTCCTTGATAAGAGCTGAAGCTGATAGGCGTTACCATGGTTAACAGACACGTACAGAGTTTGTTGCCTTCTTTGTCGTAGCCGTGAAGAAAAACAGCTCCGGTTTGAAACATCCAGCTCGGAATACCGCTTTCAGTCAGATCTGTCCAAAACACATCCACGCACGGTTACAGCGGCTCGTCTCCTTATTACATTACAGCGCAGCGTGTTAACACCAGGCTAAAGCTCGGTAAACTACACAAACACAACAACGTACTCCGTTAAATAGCAACAACATGAGCGGCTGCAACAAAAACAACTAAAGCAGCTAAACTTGAAACCAAATTAACAAGATATGTAGCTAAATGAACGACACCGACATCAGAAACAGAGCAGAGAGAGCGTTCATCTGCGGCGCTGGCGTGACGTACCGTTCACGCCGAACTCTTTCCTCCACTGAAAACTGTCGTCGATCATCTTCAGCGTGTCGTCCACGACGTGCAGCCTCCACGTGAGGTAGCTTTCCACCAGCGCGTCGTCTTTAAGGAGTCGCTCCACGTCTCTGCTGTCGTACTTCTGCAGGGAATCTGACAAAGGAAAGCAACGATTTTACACTAATCTGCTGTAGAATTTTATCAACATTTCTGTACTACTAATTATTGCTTTTATACATCATTTATATTTATATTTTTAGATTATAGAATGTTTATAACTCATTAAACACAAATCTGCTTTTTAATAACACACTATTATTTTTAATAGCACACTATTAGTGTACTTTATGTCCAATACAGAGCGGTTCCTGGATGAAAATATACCAAGATGAGCATTTGATCTCATCAGTATTTCACCTTTTAATGTTTGAACCGACTCTCGCTTTTAGGTTGCGTTGTTTTATATCTGACAGCAAAGATAAAAACCCCGTTTCCTTCATGGTTCCGTGTTTTCTATCCCTTTCATCGGGCTATTCGTGAACGACACGCTGCGCATTTTAATGTTTAATGCTGTGAAACATCCGAGAGACATTTCTTTTATATCTGTTACATTATAGCAGCGATAAACACACATCACAATAACTGCTCATAACATGCCAGAAACGTGTGCTGTCACGTCATTTGTCATAACTGTGTTAATTGAACAGCTTGTCCAAAAGAAACTACTTGACATTTAGGTACTGTAAAGTGACATCTAAAGTAATGGCACCCACACGATCGGGCCAAGGGGTTTAAGATGCCTGTTCCCTATTTATACCCCCTATATAGGGCAACACACACATACACATACACACACACACATACACATACACACACACACACACACACACACACTTGTAGGTATACAGTCATGATGGCGATTTGTGATTATTCTGCACTTTAGGATGAACATGTTGGATGATCAGGATGAGCTGATGTTTAGAGGAACTTTAGAGGAACTGAACTCATTAAAACACACTCACCTTGAACGAACTCATTTTTGAACCTCTGGCGTGTTTCCTGAATCTTGATCTCTAAATCCTTTAAAAGATTTTAAAAAGCATATGAAGTTATTATGAGCCGAACATGTAGCGAAAAAGCAGAACAGTGAAATTAACTGATTGAACTCTAACCTGCTCCGGCTCAGGCTGTGCAGCAGCGGCCGCCATGTTGGGTCGAACTGACTTGCACATCCGGGTTGCCAGATTGGGCTGAGTTAAGCTGTAACAGCCGCTTCGCTGGAGGCGGCCGTGTAAGGGTGCGTCACAAATCGACTGAGTTTTACTGTATGCGACTTTCTTCCTCTTGAATAACATTTTCAGTTCAGAGGTTGAGTAACAGTGCAGTGATTTGTCAGTACAGTTGACACTTCTGTCAGAGTGTCTCAGAACTCATGCCTTCTCCAGGGGCAAGTAGCATATAGTTCAGTGTATTAACAGTGTATTAACACATAATGTACTGTTCAGTTAGTTTTTCATTCATTAAAGGACCACAAATTATACTTTTTAATCCCCAATTATAGTCAACTTTCTGCAAAAAAAAAGGTTAATTTCTGTTGTCACTTACATTATAGCAGCTATAAACAGTCGTTCCCTCTCGAAGTCAAACCCAGCTCATCATGCTTAAAGACTAACTCCATGCATGATACAGAATCATGTCCTTACAGAAAACAATCACACACGACTTTCTAATTTTATATTTATATAAAATTGCCGTTTATACGAAGCATCTTTAAGTCTCTGTGAATGAGCCGTTACTATAGCAACTGTAAGGTTGTAGAAGAAGCGCATTAATCTACATCTGCGCTATGGCTATGAAACTAATCATCACCTTCAGATCCAGATTTTACCAATAATTATTAGCTGAAGTGTCTAACTTTCATTATGAAAATCAAAATGACAACACCAAGAAAACGGTTAATAAATGCTTGTTAGAGTGGAATTTTAGTAATAATAATTTGGGCTCAATAATATTCGATAATAAAGTTCTATATTTCCCTCCAAAATACATTTTATTTTTAAAGCCTGCTGTGATTTAAAACATTCCAAACGCCACTATAGCAAACCAATCTGGCAACACCTGTCACAAGCTTAAACCGAGATTCCGCAAAACAGCTGTGTTTCCTGAAACTGCAACCCGGTGTCCGCCATTTTGATTCTCTGAAACTGTAACCTAATGGGTGCCATCTTGGCTCTGAGAAGCCTTTCGTTCTGAGGGCGAGGTGTATAGTACGTCACTATCCCGACAGGGCCCGCCCAACCTGCGCTCAGATTGGATCATTCTAGACCGACTTCTGAGCTGGGATTGGACAATAGTTTCGTTGTCCAATTAGAGAACGGCTTGAGGGAGGAAGTAGCGGAATACGGGTGGGGAGGGGAAATAGTTTGGCGGGAATGGTTTCCTGACAGAAATGAGGCTCATAACACCGGTGTTGTTTTTCAGGTACTTGTGCAAATCCTTAACTGTTTAATGTGGCTTTATTTTTGGCAGCAGCTGTAGTATATTAGCCCCTGACTTTTATTGTTTACTGAAGTGATGTATTTTGTGTACATTGTTATCCAGCTTACTAATATTATCCATCATTTATTTTTGTTTGTTTATTTCTTGTTTGTCTCTCCCTTTTTTTGCAGTGAGCATCTTTACAGGAACAGCATTCATCGAGCCCGAAGGGAACACTTGTGGAAATGCTGCAAACTTCTGCCATGACTGTTGAACTTTAGGAAATTCCTGTCACTAATGCTTCAACTCCTGAAAAAAGTGCTTTGACTTTTGAAAGTCAGTTGAAATTGTTGCTACTCATTTCGCAGATTCGGTCTCGGTTGCATTCCTGCCGAACCCGTCGCGACGGCTGTAACTCCTGTCTCGACTAACCCAGCTTGTACCCCCACTCCCTAATTAATGTCGTATCTTCTCTGGCACGTTTTACTGCTGTTGTTTCATCTGTTGAAACTGGAGGCAACTTCTGTTACTGTTTAATCGCAAATTCTGTCACACCTGTTGCTGTTAACTAGAACAGAATCTTCAGAACTTCTTGTGCTTTTTCTTCGTTAAGTAATAAAGATGGCCTCGGACCAGCACATCCGTACGGTCCCGCTGCATGGTGACCTTTTCATCTTTCAGTGCCAGCATCGAAGCTCAAAAGGCTCCGAGATCACATTCTGGCGGATGTCGTTCAACCGAGACTCGGGCACCTTCTCAAACAAAGACAATGAAATAGTCCCCCTGTACGCACACGCCTCCCGAGCAGCCAGCATCGTTTGCTGCACCACTGCCGTGAACGTGAAAACGAGGCAGAGAGTCCTGTGCATTTTGCTGAGGCTTCACAGGAAGGCATCTAAAGGGTTTAAGTACATGCTTTACTTTTTGAGCAGTAGGACCAGTGCAAAGCTGCACGTGGAATTTTCATTGCCTTATAAGATCGGCAGCAATATGTCGATTTTGCATGGGCCCACTTTGGTCTGGAGTCACGAGGACATTGTCTTCTACACATCCGCAGAAACTGGTAGCGTGAAGGAAGTCCCGATACGTTCAAGGATCACCTTTCTTGGCGAGTTGCCTCTTCCTCAAAGACAATTAGTAATTCTTGGTTCACAAAAGACAACAGAGGACGAGGGAAATGATGGAGAAGATAAAACCGTTCTTTACTTCATAAAGGATGGAAGAACGTTTAGCGCTGATTGTCTTTTACCCGCTGCCTACTGTTTGGTTGTTCGATGTATGCTTGTGCTTTCATCCAAGGAAGTAGATGGATCGCTGAGATCTACTGTGGTGGCTGCCACTTGTAGGAAACAGCTGGTGTGGTTTGAAAATGGACTTCCCGAAGAAGTGTGTGTTCTGCCGTACGAGGAGCCCCAAAGCATCCGAACAGTTCACGCAGGAAGTGGCTGTCTCCTCATTATCCTTTTCGAGCATGGGAATGTCTGCGCCGTGTGGAAAGATACCTTCAAGGTAGGCTACGCTGTGCTGTTCTGGTACTTCTAAGGTTTGCTACGTTGTATATTATAGATATGCTATAGGTAGTTGTACAGCATAATGTATTTTGGTAAGATGTCATATCCATAGTTAACGCTGGTCCTCGGGATTCCGTACCCTCTTTAATAAAAGATGATCCCCCTTGCCTTAAATGAAGATGCGGTGGAAGAAAATCCACGCACAACATTACAGATACTGATGAATTTCAATTTTAAACCGTTCAAATATTCCAATTAAAATTTCAGCTCCAATACCAACATCTGATCCCAGGTGACACTGTGAGATGTTGGTGCACTAATGGACCACGATCTGGACGTATTCCATGATTAATGATGGCAATCAAAGCAGATCAAGTGGAGGGACTACAGCATCTTCTTACAATACAAATAACCTGGTAAAACATTTTAAACATCAAACTCAGGACAAATCGTGAAAATATTCTCTACAGTCAGTGCTAGGTGAGCGGAAGTAACACCTCTTACCTGGTGTGATGTTCTTGATGACTATCGCTCATTGACAGCAAGAAATTCTCATATAATGAAAACAAAAAGGTTCTTTACTTACAGCTGTACAGAAGCACTTTTTCAAGCGCAACAAAACCTGTTATCCTCCAATAAAACCTCACTCCAGCGAAGCAGATCAACTAACTAAAGTTATTAAATAAAGAGTGTAGTAACCTAAGTGCCAAATTTCATGGCCAATAATTAAAACATAAATAGAGCTAAATAAAAAGGTCCTTGTTTGATTAACAGAAAGATTCTCATTTTAGTATCAGTATCATCTTCATATTCATTCAGAGACGTCAGTTCTCATTCCATTTATTTCTGTGTATGTTGGTTGCTGTGGTGCTACTAGCGATGAAGTGTTTAATGTTTAAGAGAATGTGGCGTTTAAACAGTATGCTTCGAGTAGCGGGACCGTCTGAGTGTGCAGAGCAGTATCGGTGTTCTGTAGAGTGTTCAGTGCTCGCAGACCTGAACTGCTAATAAACACATGTGTACATGCCGTACAGATGGTTAATCAGGTAGATTGTATTGCAGTTCCTCTTCTGATCTTTTCATTCAGCTTTGCTTTGATCGTTCCTCGTGAAAGACGTCCACAGCGTCTCATCATCAGAGCAACGACGCTATGTCCTGCGGTATCGGATGTTGGTATTGAAGCAAGTACAAGTAAACAAGCCAGACTGATGCCATGACATTAGTAGTACAACCCAGATTCAAATAAAGTTGGGACACTGTGTTAAACGTAAATAAAAACAGAATGCATGAGTGGCAAAATACAAAGACAAAATATTTAATGTTTAAATTGATAACCTTTCTGATTAACAAAAACATACGCTCATTCTGAGTTTGATGCCAGAACAACAGCAACATTTTCTAAAAAAACCTTGGACGGGGGCATGATTACTGCTGAGGTCCATCACCTTTTCTTTTAACACTCGGTAAGCGTTTGGGAACTCAGGACACTAACTGCTGAAGTCGTGAAAGTGGAATTCTTTCCCACTCTTTCTTGATATATGACTTCAGTTGCTCAGCAGTTTGGGGTCCCAGATGTCATACAGGTGTGGACTGCAGGGAGGCCAGTCTACTGCCCACACACGGAGCCGCGCTGCTGCAACACCTGCAGAATGTGGCTCGGCGAATACTGGAATAAACAGAGTCGTCCCTGAAAAAGCATTAATGGAGCCTTCACAGACGTGCAAGTTACCCCTGCCATGGGCATTAACACACTCCCATACCATGACAGATGTGCAAGTTACCCCTGCCATGGGCA
>JAQQZU010023630.1:0-14495 GCA_030068025.1 Parauchenoglanis punctatus | reverse complement strand
CTCTCTCTCTCTCTCTCTCTCTCTCTCTCTCTCTCTCTCTCTCTCTCTCTCTCTCTCTCTCTCTCTCTCTCTCTTCTCTACTCTGCCAGTTTGGACCAGGACTATACCAAAACACACTGTCTCACACACACATACACAGCTATAAAATCCACAGCATCTTTTCAGTGTACATACACAGTGTACATACAGTACACCACAGCAGCTGGTGAAGTGGGAGGAGCAGAAGAGAGCAGTGATGAGGGCGCCACTCAAATTATACATCAAGCGCTTTAATTAAACCTATTCCCAACAGAGCAAAGCCAGATGAAATTTGCATTGATATCATTTAATTGTCTTTTGAAGTGGGTTTTACATGAGCCAGAATTGAATCCAGGTGATCCTAGATCTGAACTGCTAAGGATAAAAAAAGCTTAGCTCACAGGTCCCTTCCTGAGATTTAGACCTTGTGTAATTAAATAAAACCCAGCTGTCAGGATGCCAGTAATGATTGCTGAAAACAAATAATGCACTTAAACTTAGAAAACAAATTCCATGCCAACATGGAGTATAAATATGCAGTATGTATGTATGTATACTGTGAGCTTAAAGCGGTGTGATTCTGCCACCTGACCCCCCTCTCTTACCCCTCCCTCTCCAGGCGTGTATTAGAGAGTACGGTGGCCGTCAGGTGCCTGTAGCGTACTTCCAAGCTTTTACATTCATACTCCCTTGCTTTTTCTGTGCTAAATAATAAATATGATCCTCCATTTTTTCAATATTTGGTTCTCAAACTTGTTCTCCAGCTCCAGCAAAGACCGATTCCTTTTCTTTCTTCTTCCTTGTCTTCCTTACTTCTTCTTTGTCGTCCTTCCGGTGCTTCCTTCCGGATTCACACTGCCGCTTTTCAAAACGTGAAACGTGGAAGGCGCTCTCTAGAGGTTTGTCCGTTCTGGGCTACTGTAGCGGCGCAACATGGCGGCTCCGTAGAGGTGGACCCGCTCCCTGTGTAGGTATAAAGGGCTCGTTCTAAACTTACGCAAACACAATGATTCATAGTTACAGATAATTACACACTAATGACAACTTTTTCACTTTTTGGGAATTTTAAAATCCTAAAACTTTACTTCTAGTTGAGAAACATAATGAAAAGAGAAGCAGATTTAAGTTGATGAAAGTGTAGAACACTAAACGATGTATACACAGTTACTGGTAATTATATACTAATGACAACATACTCGTGAATCCCATAAGTATATTATAGACTATATACTTCATTTCTGCTAATAAATGCCCTTATGTCCTATATAGTAGACCTTTAAAACACAGGAATGAGCACTGGCTTGACTCATTTGGTGCAGCTAAATCTATCCAATAATCATAATAATAACAATAACAATAATAAACTGCAGTGACATTACTTGCAGCTTCAGTAAGTAAATTGGACATGCTGTTTAATTGTGTAAAACCCCTTTGGATGTCAACATCAAAGCTTTTTGCACTGTTTGAAAAGTTCTGTGAAATCTTATCACAAAAAATGTCATCAGCTATTTCAGTGCAGATCCGAGTCCCTACAGAGCCTGAAATTCAAAAAGTCATAAAGACCTTCAAGTAGGACTGGAGAACTTCCGTCTTAAGACATTTTCTGTATTGACTTGGAACTGTCTCAGACTTTCTGGCATTTGTACTCAGACTTTTTAGGTCTCGGGCATTGCTCTTGCTAAATATGTTCTTGGTCTCAAAGTGTGTAAAAAATGCTGTCTTTTCTATTCACATGCACAAAATAATTCATTTCCAGCAGGATTCTGCTCAAACCTTCCTGGGCTGTAGTGCAGGGTTCGGGTGAATGGGGGCCCCTAAATCATTCAAAACCTATATATATTCACATTTGTTTGGCTTTGTTGTAAGTTGGCTTAATTTGGTTTTTTTTGGTAGGGAGCGTAAGTACAGTGCAGCCCTTGGCGAGTAGATTTGACCTGGATTTGGGGTTTTCAACAACTTTGCTCCAGATAAATCCTGACAATGTACAATAACGTCTAAAGGATGAAGTCACCTTTCAGTCCAGAGTGGAGTGTTGAGTGGCTACACAGAGCTTTGATGATAAGCTGTTTTCAGACATTAAGATTTTATGGTCTATTGAGCACAAACGGCACACCAAGCTATTGCGCAACTACATGATTTGAATAAGGCATTGAAAGGAGAACCAATTACATGTGTTTAATCAAGTTAGGAAAGCTGTAATTTGGAATTAAACATTTTCTCTCCATGTAACTGCATCTTTATGTTGATAGGGACCATTACTAAAAGTGCAACAAACAAGGAAAATGTGAAAAAGCTTGACATTACTAACCACCTGAAGTACGGAGAAGCACTGATGACTTCTTCAAAAGTAAACATAGTGGAGTTTTTACAAGATGTCAGTTTCTTCAAGAGTTGTGAAGAAGGTCACGTCTCTATGTGTAAAGGTTATTGACAGTATGCATTCTCCAGACTCATTTGCAGGAGTGCTGGCAGCTTCTCCATGGGGATATCAGTCTTTGATAACACCACTGTTGGATTCACACAAATCAACACGCAGCGTCCTTTGGTGTTGCCCACGGTGTAGCAACTAGGTTTTTATCAATCACTTCCAGGTAGAATCTCCAATTTGGCACTGACGGCAGTTCCAACAAAACGAGGTCAGCGGTGCAACTTTTCACGCCCCAGGGCAACAGGTACAGACGAATTGACATCCACAAAGCCCCCAAAACCTAAAGCCCCGTGCAGCAGGGGTCTTGAACAGATGGATGGCAGGATCAGAAGACAGCAGTGACAAGCGTTCCTCTCAAATCATGCATGTAGCCCTTTAATTAAACCCATTCCCAACAGAGAAGAGCCAAATTAATTTACATGTACATTATTGATTTGTCTTTTAAGTGAGCAAGAATCAAATTAAAGTGAAGGACAGAACATTTGAGGATAAAAGGCCTTGCTGAAAGGCCCCTCACTGAGATTGAGAGCTTTTGTATTAAGTAAACCACACAGGTTTATAATTTAATAAAACTCAGCCATCAGGATGCCAGCAACGGTTGCTCAAAACAGTTTGTAATGCATTTAATGAATTTCTACTGAGAAAACAAAATCTGCACCACAGCATGGAGGAGCTTCTGCTCCTTCAGCGAGAATGACTTTTTATTGTTGAGTTTTTCTTTTCTCACTTGTAGCTCACCTAAAAAAGTTCATGGCTATTTCCTAGGGGCTAAACTACCAGTGAGTTGCTAGCTAGCTAACATCCATCTATGGCTGGTTATGACACGATGTTTGGGTGAACAGTATGTTACTGCATCAAATTAATTGTCTTTTTTCTTCTTTTTTAGAAATCAACATTCAGTTTGGACTAGTGGAATACTTTAATGTTATGTTATTAGCTAGCTAGTTATATTATTGGCTAGCTAGTTTAAGTGCTCTGATAATTACTTATATTAAAAATATTTACTTATATTAAAAAAAGAAATTGTCAGTTGGACAGTGTAGTATGATGTAGTAGTAGGATGTTGCTTAGAGAAACCAAACGTTCACAAACAGCCCTGCTGTCATTTATAGATGATACTGCAGCACAACCTTGACCACTGAGCTTCCAGCGTACTCTACTACAAAGAGGCTTATAGACCACCAAATCTATCAACGTAATACATGTGTGTACTGATGAGCTGAGTGCCACAGGCATTTCATTCAACACTGAAATCAGTAGAATGATGCACTCGAGCAAAATGACATTCTCTTTGATTCTTCTAAACAGAATGTCTAGGGTTAGGCTGCTCCTTTTCAGTTTCAAGTCTAACGCTTGGCACGTATACGATCATTTCAGTTCTTTTCATCAAGACCGTTCAATTTCATGGGTAATGATGAGGCATTTCCTAGTATTACAACCAACTATTACCAACAGCGTACAACACAGAAGCTAACAAAGGCAGCTGTAGCACTGCTACAGCACTCATTATGCAGGTTATAAAAGCAGGCAAGCGATTTCTGATGCATGGAACAAACCGTGGATAAAGCGAAGAAAACTGTATCTCAACAATCCATCCAATAATATGGGTTTAAATACTTTATGCCAATGGTGTGATTTTATGTAGCAGTTTCCCAGATAAATATCTCTTACATAATGAAGGCTATAAGCAGCTTTATCAATTTTGATGTCAAGTTAACATAACGCCCACATTCTTATCAACTTTTCTGTTCAGCAGTATATTATTTAATTTGACACATATTCAAAAATATTGACATTTTATTGATTTTTGTAATGTTTTATGTAGGGTCATGTATACCACCCATTGGGACCAAGTAGGAAGGCGGTGGAAAAAAGGTTGGAGATTGCATAGAAATCACAAATATCAGCTGAAAAATGTTTCTTTATGGTATGGTTTCTCTACGGTAGTATTTTTCCTCAAGGTAGCACAAATCGTCAGAACACCAGCGGCACAGCAAACAACAATGGAGGAGAGATACAGCTGTTTGTCGTCCTTCAGAGCAAAATTCCCTGCATAAGTTAGCTACTGGCGCCCATTTTTCTCAGTTTTAATACTGTGGGTCGTCTCAAAAATATGATTTTTGTTGTTGGTCATGCAGATGGCGTATGCCGTATTGGAGGGCTGACGTGCTCACGTTACAGTTAGATACAGTCGACTTATAATTTGAAACGTCAACATAGGCAAATCCGATCTGTGCAAAAATATCAGAATTGAATAATGAGGCTTGTAATGTGACTTTAGACTTTGTCAAACTTTGGTCATTTGTAGTGTTGTGTGTGTAGTCTCATAGTTGTTCTGGTTCTTTCTTTTGTTAGTTCACATAAGTGCATCTAATTTTCACTTTCATTGTTTGTGTGCACCTTAATTAATAAATAATCTGCCCTTGCGTCCTCCTTTGCCTCCCGTACATGACAGAAAGCATTTCCATGAAGAAAGCAATTCAAACAGTTTGATTAATTAGAGAAACTTAATGACCGAGCATGCTCTGCTTTTCTCTCGAAATTACAATCAGTGGAATTTTTCGATTCACTTCCTCTTCAGCACTAGCTAGCATAATCACTTCCTGTCTGCAGTACATTAATTCATCTTTCCTGTGCATCTTTTTAATATTTTGAAATGTTTGTCTGAAAGAGCCCAATTAAGGCACAAAACAGACATTTGAAGACCATGTGCAGATCTCGCACAAATTGCCGATAACTCTTATGACATGGCGCGTATTTCATGACAGGGTTTTATAATAGCGCACGGCTTACTGCACTTGAAATCTTTATCATCATCACGAAGGGCATTAAGCTGCTGTTTGAGGGTTTAAATGCCAGAACATGTTCAGAATGTGGTACTAGAGATACGATTGGAATGACATTTTATTGCAATGGTATTATATTTACAAATCTCTAAAGGTTAAAGGCATGTTAAACGTGAGTACAGTTTCCTAACTTTGAAAATAAATAAAAACGAGCCAAGCCCAGTCCACTATACTGGAATATTCCACAGGTCATACGTTCAACTGGGAGTTTCAGCATCTGAATTTCTCTCATCATTAGCGACTGAATAGAAGTGATTAGCATTAAATATATGGATGCTAGTTAACCATATTTTGCCAATTGTATGCTTAAAAGCTCATTAAAGCTCGCTGTTGAAAAAAGATTTTTAAAAAGTTTTTTTTAAAAGACATTCTAGGGCAAAGCACAAAATCTAGGAATCAAACATTTACAAATCCAAATATACAGTACATAAAGAAAAAAGTAATATTGCAATACATTTCAGTGTTGACCTGGAAGGAGAGTCGTGTATACCTCTGTTCATCCAGAAATATATTTTTGCATGATTAAAATGTACTCGTTTAATCACAGCACCTTGAAAAGCCTGTTGATTTACCCCCTCTACCGTTAAACATTAAGCAATAATTGTCTAATCTTTAACCTTCTCTGTAATACATACTACACATTTGGATCATTCAACATCGTGTATTAACTTAAGCCCCAAAAAGAGTCTGAAATAATGAGGAACAAGCAACATCTTATCTGCAAATATTTCAAAAAGTAAAAAGAATAACCACAACATACACAGAGCTTCGTACCTGTGGAGCCCGGCGTGGCCAGTTTAACATGTTCAACTTCAGCAGCCAGGCAAATGATCATAATTAGCAAACAAACATCCAGGAACGTAGCCAAGGCCTCTGATTTTGGGAATGAAGCCTGGGTGCTTTTAGCTTAGCTCTGATTTTATGTATTTTTAGCGATTAGCAAATATTTATTTGGGGATATAGCTCATTCTTACTGTAATTCAGGCCAGAAATCACAACATGGAGGCAAAATAATAGTTTTTCTTTTCAGATTTGTTATTCCTTTCTTTCCTTCCTTATTTTTTCCCCACATTTCCAGACATACTAAAAAAAATCAATTATTGATGTGTTCCGTTTTCATTTTAAAAAAACTCCTACTCCTGTAAAAAACCACCTTAACAAGTGAAAACATCTTAGATAAACACGTTTAATATTTCTCATCATGAGATTATTGTTAAAATGATGAAAACGTAGAATACTTTTAAAATTATTTATTAATAATAATAATAATAATAATAATAATAATACATTTTCTTTAAAGTTTTCTCTGTCCAAAATTGTCTTTTCAACAAAGCAAATGTCACTGAGAAACAACGACATTAAGGAAAGTAACATTCCGTAATAGAGCAATTTGCCAATAAAAAACATAACACAGTCTGGTTCGACCTGCCGAAACCGGAGCAGAATAACAAAAGAGTGTGTATTTAATGATTGTTTTCATGTTTAAATACATTAGTACTCTTTTACAAACAAGAGCATTTGTAAGATTTTAAACAGATTGTGTTTCTCTCCTAATATGGAAAAACCAGTCTTTTAGATTGTCACAGCTGGAACAATTTAGAGGAATTCTGAACACGGAATACATTATCGGGAAGCTGATGTTACCATGGCTACTGAGATTTGCCTCCTGTTGAGACTAGATTGTTTATTATTGTACAGATTGTTCCATGTCAGTACAGTTATTATTATAAATTAATATTATTATATTTAACTGTGAGCATTAAGGTGGTGCAGCCGTTCATTTGTCTCGGAGGTTGTGAGTTTTTATCAGGGGAAATAGTGTCATAGACTCAGGGCTATAAACTGAGCTACTACCGAAACATGCTAATGATCTAATCCTTCATCAGCAAGCAAAAAAACAACAAGTGTTCTAGTTTCATCATGACCTTTACATTTTTCATCCGTATAGAGACTCCCTGTGTACTGTATTAGAACACCTGTTCATTCAGGTAATTACCTACTCAGTTGCATTTTGCATAAATTCACACAGATGCAGGTCAAGAACTTCAATTAATGTTCATATCAAACATCAGAACAGAGAAAAATGTGATCTCAACTGCTGGGATTTTCACGTAAGCCTGTCTCTGGAGTTTACATAGAATGGTGCAAAAAAAAAAAAACATCAGCGATTCTATACCTTGTTGATGAGAGGGGTCCAAAGAGAACAGCCAGACTGGTTTTAGCTGACAGGAAAGCTATGATAAGTCAACCACTCTTTACAACCGTGGTGTGCAGAAAAGCATCTCACATCGTTGAACCCCGTGGTGGATGGGCTACAGCAGCAGAAGATCACATCAGGTTTCACTCACCTCAGCCAAAAACGCACAGCCATACTGGACAGATGAAGACTGAAAGAAGACCAGGTACAGGTGTTGTGTGTGTGTGTATATATGTTGAATTAATATTGTATTATTGTATTTATTTTCAGTAATATTATCTATTGTACAGAGATTATCTTGTTATTTTGCATGAAAATCTCATTATTTTGCAAAAAAAAAAAAAAGGCTTGTTTTGGGCTCTTCAATGAGTTCAAAGGTGAAGTTAAAATGCCTGAAAATGTGCGTGTAAATATCTCCTGGGTGGAAACAATGAACTTCACAAAATCTTCTCTACAGGACCAGAATAAAGAACAGACCTTGAGGATCTCTTTTATTCAAAGAGTGAATAAGCTGCAGGATATTACTGATGTAAAAAATATCACAGACGGTTCTTCTGTGCTGATCAAAGCACCGTTCTCAGCAGGACGTCAACCGAGCAAGCAAGAGGAGCACAAAGAAACACAGCAGAACGCCATCATCTATGCAAAACAAAGATACAAGATCATTCATGCACATTACAGCTCTTTCCACAGAGCACGCTGGTGCCCAAGACTTTACAATACACAATGGATTCCTTCCTTCCACTGCTCAAGCCTGGAAAACAATGTGAACATGCGCATGAGCAAAGCGGCCATGGAGAGAAATCAAACTGAAATGCATTGTATTGGTGGTAGGCTATAAAAATGGCAGAAGGGCATCTTTAAGCAAGTGTTTGCAGCCAGTTTAACTCTATAATTGTCAAATAAATTCCACAGACCCCATCTTTTCTATTTTATTTTATTATTTAAACTTGTACAATACTTTTATGACTATCTATTGAAGCCAAAAAGATTTTTATTCCTAAACTTTCCACTCAGAACGCATTGGCCGGTTTCAAGCTGACATTATTAGACTGATTTGATTTTTGAGTAACTGATGTTCGGTTCCCTGTGGAACCTTTTGGTTTATGATTCTTGAATGGTTTTTTTTATTGTTGTCACAATGAACTGACAAATGGTTGAAGATCCATCAAAAGGCAATTTAACTGACATTTCAAACTTACAAATTTACATTTTTCTTCCCACTGACTTTTCAAAAACAGATTTTATTTTTAAAGACGTAATGCCATGGGCTTTTTTTTTTCAGTCTACTGACAGTATCTACTTTTGAACATCTCAGTATGTCACAGTGTTCAAAGATTAGTTTTCCTGTTAGAAACCAGCATACAAATGTGCAAAGAGGCAGTCAGATTGCAAACCAGAAGAAGGTACAATAGATATTCAGTCCATGCAGTTTTCTGTAAGGAGATGTTTATGCATCATGTATGGAAGGAGTCTCCAGTGTCAGCGCTTTGTAACAGTCAGAGGTAAAGCTGGAACTTTAGGTTTTCGGACATCTTCAGGACAGACAAGTTTATGCTTTGCAGTTTCTTGAAAACATGACAAAAGTGAGACTGGTAATTGAGACCAAGAACTAACTTGTTTCATGAACATTAACCATAGTGCCACAACTAAATTGATATTATTATGGGACGACCCTTTCCTTCTCCTTGGGTAAAAGGTAACCCTGGTTTTTCCTTCACAGGAGATCTAGACATTGATCCACAGATCTGCAGTTGCTGACGCAGGTCTTGATTGAAAATTGAACAGTATACATGTCTTGTTCTTTACCTCTTCCTGCAGACAAGCCAAGTCGTCCTTTCATTCCAGGTGACCAGTTGTTGGTGAAATCCCTAAATCCACGGAAGGAGAGAGAGAGATGGTTGCTGAGTCTGGTAGAGATTTGAACCTGAAAAGAATCTTACAGTAACTTTAAATTAATACAAAGTACAATGTCCCATTCTTTAATAGATAAAATATTGTTAGCATCAGCTAATTGTTGTCACAACTTGAGGAAATGCTTTTATAGGTAAATGATAAACTTCCAGGTGGTGACAGTGACTCAGTGCTTCATCACACCATCCTGTTGTTGATTATTTTCCTCTAACAGCACAACATGATGTGGTTTACTCCTTATGTGGAGAACAGGGGAGCACCTTGAATTTTTCCAAAAGCTTCAACTGAGAACTCACTAAACAATGTGTGCACAAATGGTTCATTAAAGGGCCGTGAGAAGACTACATAAAGTTATAAATCAATCCTAGACACTGTAGTAGATAATTATATCATTACTGATATTAACCCTAGGAACCTGTCCTTCAAAAGAACTCAACATTATTTTATTAATCTTCACATCAACTTCTGCCTTATGAAAGAGATGAATCATGTAATTAATCTCAAAATAATCTGCAACAGCAACAAAAAAAACATTTCTTTTGTTTTGGCAAAGGTAAATGGCTGGATGAATGCAGGGTGAAGTTGTAAGAACACCATTTCCTCAGGCATGTATTGAATTCCACAGCAAAACAGCTGGAAACATATGTGCTTAAGGACACGCTTGGTGTGAAGCAGCAGTAGGAACGGAACATTTTGCGATCTTTCACAGGAGATTGCAAAGGAGAATTGTGTGAGGGGAGAGCAGGGCACGAAAAAAAAAGCGGGAAATGTGTGCTGACAACCAGCACGACAGTGTGTGGTGTTACAACAGGTCCCTGGTATTAGCAAAAAGAAAAAAAGATCTTTATACATTAGAACTTATTTATTCAGTTATTTTGTATCATTAACAAAACACTGTTTAGTTGCAGTACTTTTAAAAAAAATTTTTTTTTTACTTTTGGTCCTGACTCTGTCTTATGTCTTACATTATGTCTGATAATTAACTTTTTATTCCCCTTTGGGTTTGTCCTACCTGTCACCAGCTTGGGTTGTAAAAAAAAAAAAAAAAAGCTAATCTTCACTATTTTTCTTCATTTGTTAAGATTTTTTTTTTCTTCACAAGGCAAGCTTTTATTGCATGAACTGAAATGCACAAATCTCCATCAGACACCAAATGAGCCAGAATTGGACTCAGTGAACTCACTGACTCAAATGATTCACTGAACAACAGGAATGACTTCACTGATTCCCTGAATGACTGAAGAGCAAATCTGATTCCAAAAGTGGTCTGTTGAAGGACAATGGTGCGAATCTCAGTCATGACAATAAGGATTCTCTGATTTAACCACTTATTTTCTGAAGGACCGAGATCACGACCAAAAATATTCACTGATACAAACATTGATACAGTGACTGCCAGATGATTCACTGATGCAAACGCTTATCTGCTGAATGACAGAGGAGTGAAACTCAGTCATGACCAAAAGGATTCAAACATCAATCCACTGAATGACAAATGATTCTCTGATTCAAAAATTGTTCCACTGTATTTAAAAGGGAGTGAATCTCAATCATTAATAAAATAATTCACTGATTTAAACCGTGATTCACAGAATAAGTGAGAAGTGAATCTTGACCATAACCAAACGATTCACTGATTCAAACACCTATTCATTGAACAACAGTGGAGCCAATTTTGGTCATGACAAAAAGCATTCCTTAAATCAACGTTGATCCTGTGAAAGGTATTGGAGTGAATCTTCGTCCTGACTGATATGATTCAGTGACTCGAACACTGGTTCAGTGAACAATGGAGGAACGAATCTTGGTCACAGCTGAAATGACTCACACAATAATCTACTGAAACAGAGAAAAGCGAATCTTAGTCATGATCGAATTGATTCACTGACTCAAACACTGATTCACTGTCATGACCAAAAGGACTCACTGAGTCAAGTAAAGAATTTCTTCATCTTAGTGACTCCTTCATTCACCTTTAACGTAAAGAAACATTCTCTGGGACTTTATTTTCTGAAAGTTGTGACACTTTCAACACTACTGTGGTGTATTCATCCATTGAAAAGGTGAATAATTAGCTGCACATTACAGCAGAGGCTTGGTGTGACAGTTAAGGAGGTGGCATAACACTCTCCTTCGTGTTGATTACTACATATAATCATACCATATAATTCGTTTCTATTTCTGAATTTGCATCAGTGCTTAAAGTAGAATACTGCATAATTTATAAATATAGTCTAATATATTTAGAAGAGGAGAAAAGAAGTCAAACAGAGAAGGCTGGGAACAGTAGGCGCTCCTTAAAAGGTTTGAATAGATGAATAGATAAAGGCATAACAGTTATTTCCCAATGGACGTAGAAGAGGTTGTGGCTCACAGTGGCCACATTAAATTAATGACATTGATGTGAATTAAAATTACAGTGCTTTAATCAACAGCAGTACTTTAACAATGCGTACTTTAATGATCTACTTTAATGATTTGATTTACTTTAATCTTTAATGATTTAATTTAATACGCAGGTTAGTGTGAGCATTTTCACTTTTTATGTTACCAGCTGCTCAAATTATAACATACAGCTCCAAAATACAGACATGATTAGCCACGAGTGAATGACCTCTAGATCTCGAAGAATGAGCTCTGCTGCATTCTGCACTCAGAAAGCAGTCATTTCCTCGAAAATGTGCAGCTATGTGGGAATGGTTTGTCCAGTGAACCATAGGTGAGACTTTTTGGAAAGTGTGAGTCTTTAAAGTACCCATGTGGGACCATTCACAGCACCATCAGGATGAAAGGGATCTGCATACCCAATTACAGCTGCAAAAATATGAGTTATAAATGAGAACTCATGTACTCATTTTAACGGTGTGGTCTTGGTATCATCAATATCCTTCCAGCAAAAGTGCACAAGACTGTCATGGTTATTGCACACCTGGACAAATGTAAATCAACATAAAAGTAGATCATCAGTTTGTTATCCAGGTTTGTTATTTGTGCTTCACGTCCAAGCAGAACACAACATCAAGACTCCCCATGTTCCAGGACGAAGCCTGTAGTAGATCGTCACTGGCCTACAACATTTCCCAACCTCAATCCCACAAGACATTTCTTGGTTTATTTGCAGAAACTGTAGCTGAATTGTACCAACCAGTGGAGGACAGGAAGTCTCCAGTGTAACACAAAAAGTTCTGTCCACCCTCTTCTGGACACATGAGCTCACAGATGCCCCACAATTGGCTGATGTCACTTTGATTGACAGGTGGGACAGTCCCACCCAGTCACTCTCAGCCAGAGAGCGCAGCCAATTTTTGCTCCCTGGATTCCTGGCTGTGGATTGCTTTGGCCATGGATGGTTGGGATTTATTTTTAACAGAGAGATTACAGTGATGTTTCAGGATATTTTGACATGCACAGCGTTTAGTCTGTTTAAATTGAACCCTGATGTGTTCTTCCACCAGGGTCAAGACACTCAAAATGTTATGCCTTTTTTGTTTTTGTTTTTTGCTTCTTTATTCATTTAAATACATGCAGTATGAAATGAAACCAAATAGCAGCAAACACATTCATTTCACTCTGGTTCATTCAGACTAATAGGTGTGAAAGCACTTAGAGAACATTGTGTGCACGGCATTTCCTGTTTCAGCATGACAATCCCCCGTGTGCAAAGCAATTTCCATCAAGGCATGATTTGTTAAATTAAATGTCCTGCACAGAGCCCTGACCTCAACCTCATCAAACACCTTTGGGATTAAAAGTAAATTCAGACAGGGAGCCTGTATACCGATCATCAGTGCAAATCATCTAAATGGAAGCAAATCTCCATAGCCAAATTTCAAAACCTAGTGGAAACACTTTCCAGAAGAGAGGAGACCCTTAAAGCAGCAAAGGAGGAACCATCTTTCTAATAATGTCCATGATTTTGGAACGATGCAGGAATGGATGGTATAAATGTGCTAGTGGGGCTCTGATCCATTCAACAACACCTCATATTTTGCCAGTAGTTCCAACAGAAAGTTTATTGCTGACTGATTTACAGCTGCTCTCAATGGAAGCGAGAATGAAATCGCTAAGAAATATCATAAAACCAAAAAAAAAAAAGGCCACAATGCTTTAAAAGCATTCACTTTTGAACTGCTAGTCAAAGTTTTCCATTCCAGAAATTTTACAAATAACTTGCAGCAAAAGCCAAACCGTGAATCAGTAGAATTTGTATAGCCTAACACTTTAAAAGCCTAAAAGTGATAAAATAACTGGACTGGTGTGAAATTACAGCCATTTGGAAAAAGGCAATTATTCTTTGTGATACATTTTTGCTGAAATAACAGTAATATAAAGTTAATAGTGGTGGGCCATACAAATAAACACATTTCACCTGAGTGAAATTTTGACATTTTCTACTTTACACAGTTCTGAAAACTGTACACTTTCATCAACTTAAGTTTTAGGATTTTAAAATTCCCAAAAAGTGAAAAAGGTGAAACTCATATGCATTTAAAGGTCCAGTGTGTGGAATTTAGGGGAATCTATTAACAGAAATTGAATTTAGTATTCATAAGTATGTCCTCATTAGTGTATAATTACCTGTAACCATGAATCATTGTGTTTTTGTAAGCTTAGAATGAGCCCGTTATACCAACATAGGGAGCGGGTCCACCTCTACGGAGCCGCCATGTTGCACCGCTACAGTGGCCCAGAACGGACAAACCTCTAGAGAGCGCCTTCCAGGTTTCACGTTTTTACTAAATTTTGCAGAATGGAGGATGATACTTATTATTTAGCACAGAAAAAGCGAGAGTGTGAATCTAAGTACTTGGAAGTATGCTACGGGCTCCTGATGGCCACCATATGCTCTAAGAGAGGGTGGTAAGAGAGGGGCATTCAGGTGGTTGGGGCAATCAGCTGAATCCTACATAGTGGAGCTTTATAAGATCCATCCATCCATCCTTTATCTAGACATCTTATCGTTAAGAGTCACAGGGAAGCTGAAGCGGCGGCACGGAGGTGCGGTGGTTAGCACCGTCGCCTCACAGCAAGAAGGTCCTGGGTTCAATCCCTGGGTCACCCAGGGTGCCTTTCTGTGTGGAGTTTGCATGTT
>JAQQZU010023628.1:0-14537 GCA_030068025.1 Parauchenoglanis punctatus | reverse complement strand
CTGAATCTCACTGATTATTGGTGATATACTGAATCTCACTGATTATAGGTGATATACTGAATCACACTGATTATAGCTGATGTACTGAATCTCACTGATTATAGCTGATATACTGAATCTCGCTTATTATTGGTGATATACAGAATCTCACTGATTATAGCTGATATACTGAATCTCACTGATTATAGCTGATATACTGAATCTCACTGATTATTGCTGATATACTGAATCTCACTGATTATTGCTGATATATTGAACCTCGCTGATTATCATAAATATACTGTAGCATTTCAGACACAAAGTGTATTTTTGCACCGCACTCAATTTTAGCCTGTTTGCTAGCTGGCTAGCTAGCTCATATTAATTTGTACATTTGTACCGTCTTCCTTTTCAACTTCGCCTGATGAGTTTTCATATTGTAAATCAAAAATTATCACTAGAAAAGTGTCATTTGCCATGTCCACTGATGTCGCTAACACTAGTGTAGTAACAGTTTCGAAATTGGAAGTGGAATTTTGCTCGTCATATGCAGAGTTCTTTGGATAATTAAAAATTTTTAGAATTCTTGGAATGCTTTTTGTACGAACCTTTAATGATTCCCCCAGTAGGACAAAGGAAGAACCCTTTAAGAGTGTGATACGAGTGTGATATTCAGTTTTCTGATAATCAGAGCATCAAAGTTACTTACGTTCGCTTGTGCTGTATTCCTGATGGTCGAGAATACCGGACTCCTGCAGGGATCTGATGCATGAGTCCACAAGCTCCAGTCCAGTGTTCAGCTCATCCTCAATGTCTTTCTGTCCATCTGTGCATCAGAAGAGAGATGACAGAATGAGGATTGCAATCTCACCAGAATCTCAAAATCTCAGGCTGAAGCGGAACTGTCTGAATAAAACGGGATAGTGTCTGTAAAACACCAGTGTCTTTAGGACGTTTGTCAGTTGAAAGCCAATAGAACTGCAAGAGATTTACATGAGATTTACATGAGATTTGTGTGAATCGCCCAGAGCCTGAACACCGCCCTGATCACATGATCACGTGTGTGTGTGTGTGTGTTCACAGTGTACACCAGTCTGAATGAAAAATTATGTTAGCTATGGATATACAATGTGACTGAGAAATTTACACCGTAACTCAAATCGTTAACATCAGCTTCATTTCTAGGTGTTTTTTTTTTTTTTTTTAAAGAGTTTTATTTCACAGCCTCTTAGACTACTTAATCATGTCATGTCATTTTATTTTGCTTTTATTTTTGTAGTGGGTTTTTTTTTTTTTTTTTTTTTTTTTTTTAAGAGTAATAATTTTAAAAAGTGATATGAATGCCTTTGTACTTTTTTGCAAGTGGATCAAAGGCTTTCATTTCACTCTAAAAATTCTTTTAATTAAAATTCTGTCTGTAGTTGATGGGATAAATAGTAGCTAAGTGTTAATAAGAATTATTTGTAATCCTAGTAAGAGCCATAATTGACACACAGAATGCATCAGTACCAAAATTGGTGCTTAGTATCATGCTCATATTCGAGCATATGTTATTATACTTTAGCAAACAGACAACACAAATTGGCAGCATTGTAGATGTATTTCATGATTAATCAAGAGGAACCACGCCATTTTCCGGTAACATCTTAAGATACAACATAAGGTAAAACTCATCACAAGGAGGTTACCGCTAGCAGTAAGGCTGGCTTGCTGAGAAACACGCCTACACACAGTGTCGGTTAGCTATGACAGCTCTGAAGTCACAGTGTGCTGTTCATGACGATTAACCGCTATCAGTCATCAGTAACGAAGACAAGAATGTCCAGCTGTACAGATGCGCTTTTCCGCCTTTTTTTTTTTTTTTTTTTTATAAAAAGGTATCGATACCATCCTTCCTCTTCATTTCAGTTAAGTGCCAATATGAATGCCATTTCTATAACGTTACTAGGGTGACCAGACGTCCTCTTTTCCCCGGACATGTCCTCTTTTTGATACCTGGAAATCCGGGCGGGGTTTTAGAATTGTCCGGGATTTTAAGCTGCCTAAGCATTCATGACGTTATGGGCATCTCTCATAAACTAGTTACTATTGTACACACCTATTCACTTCCACTTGCGCTAGTGGAGCCAAGAGATATGTGGGGGGGAGTTGGTTGAGCGAAAAAGCAGTTTTGGGCTTCGATTATCTCCCTGATATCTCCCTGATATCTCCTTGCACGTTCTCAGCCTACCCTCATTGGTTGTTCATCTTAACCTTAAAAAAATTAATTGGTCAGCACCGCAAGTAGCACCAATCACTGCCATCAGCACCGGTTTCCTTGGTTACAACAATCACATGGCGCTCGATATCTGCAGTGCAAAATGCCGAAACGCCGTTGTAAATTCACTGACAATTTACAAAAAAAATCCCCGTGCTTTCGTCTCGGTCGCGATGCACGGGAGGCTGAGTGCATGACATGCAAAGCAGGCACGTGCGTGTCACCCAATACAACTTAAAGTATATGACATGCAAGGACTTTCAAACTTATGTTATGAACAATCGCGGCACAGCTCGACACAAGTGCAGGATCCGGAGACGGAGGGAAAAGCTGTACAGTGTTTATTGAAAACATAACAGGCAGAGGCACAGAATCGGCAGGCAGAGAGAGTAAACCACAAACGGGAAAAGGGGTCGAGCGCTCAGCAAACAGAGTATTATAGGCAGTCCAAAAACAGTAGTCAAAACAGAAAACAGAGTAAACAAACACGGGACTATACCGCTCGGCAGTAGTGTCGCAGGGCTAGACTAATGCTGCGCAAATTACGAAGCCTTTCAAACACGGCATAATTAGTCCATAAACGAGATGCACCTGTCTCCCCTTGGCCATCCTCGTGGCTGGGAGCAGGTGCTCATGGGAACTGTAGTCCGTGTAGTCTACGTCGACTTGCAAAGTGTGCGCTTCTACTTTGAGAGCGACGGAGCAAGGGGAAACACCGCGCGCGTGGCAGAGTCTTCAAAGCGCGTGATAGTCCTCAGGAAAATATGCCCAGCTACCTCAGGATGACTGCAAAGTGTCTAATCCAGGAGTTAACTTTTTTCTGAACTTTTTTTTTGGTTTTCAAATCTGTGGCCTTATATAAGAAATGTGTGTGGGTTTTTTTTTTTTCATTAAGGACAACATTGGCCAGAACAATGTTGTTATCTTCTGAAAGATTTTGTGAAAAAGTTCAAAATGTTCAGTTTAAACTAGGCCTAGGGGCCACAATGTTCTTTAGGGCCAATAAAGCTCATTGATCAGATCACCGTGACTGTGTTGACACATTTGTATAATCCCAACTTTTTTGTATAAAAAAAAAAACTACAAACACGCGCGCGCTGAGGTGTCCTCTTTTTTGAAAACTAAAATATGGTCACCCTAAATGATACGCATGACAAAATGTAAAATTTAACAAATTTACTGTACATCGGCAGCGATAGACTCTTGTACAGTTACAATACTGAGCATTTGTATCTTTTCAAATTTGCTGATACTTTAACTTAATGAAACTTAGTGCTAATAAAGGAAAATGTATAATTCTATAAGTCTAACAATTCTAGGGCAACTGCAGCGTCATGGATGTGACATTTGCACTGACACTGGCTACCAAAATGCCTCACAGCAGAGACAAGCCAAGGATCAATGAGTCAATTTGCACACGTTGTCATTTAGGACAACAAAGACAAATCTTAAAAACTCATGTATTGATTTACGCATTTCAAACACACAGTGATCTATCATTGTTATGGACGTGGCATCACACGTTTGTTGGAGACTACACGCTTTCAACAAACTCTGGGAATTTTAATGACTATTACAGAAATCATCTAATGTATCACATGAAAGACACCAGTCTGAACACAAAAAGTACAGATTTGCAAATAGTTCTTGTTTTAGGAATACATTAAAGGAGCCTATTATGAAAAAACTCACTTTTTTAGTGCTTATCAGGAGTGCCTCCCAACCCACAATCTCTAAAATAAGACTTTTTAGATAAGATAAGATCATTTTCTTTTGGACTGCCTAGGACAGCAAATGTGCTTCAACAAGCCGTTCAGATCTGGCTCCCATTTCTATGTCACAAGAATTATACTGCCCCTCATCTGAGTATTTCCACTCACAGCTTGAGAAGCAGGGAAAACATCATGAATATTCATGAGGAACATGCTACCTGATTGGCTGGTGGAAGAGGGAGTGGGGTGAGCAGTGGCTCATTATCATTTAAAGGTACATGCACTCAAAGCGGATTAGACAGAGTGAGAGGGAGCTGTGGTGCTTTATGCTTATGGTATTTTGACCAAAGTATGTCACAGACATTTAATTTGGACCTCAGGGAACTGTGTCAACATGTGGAATAGGGGTATAATATGTCACCTTTAAGGATGTGATGTATTTGAACCAGGACTCCATATACTCAGCATTTGATGTATAAATGATGGAATTTTCTCTATAATCTGGCCAGAGTAGTTTGATATAGACATTTTTAAAGTAGTTCCTTGTTCATAACTTCCATCCTTATTTTGACATTTGTATAGAATTGCCCTCTCACGATTTAGGTTTGCATTTATGTTTACACTGAAAGTGAGAAGATAACCGGTGAGAAAATGGCTTTCACAAAGGGTTAAGCGAGCTCTTAAAGTTGATTTGTTTGTATAAAATCCGTTTTCCACAAAACAAGATTAATTCCTAATCCGGGATGCCGACGCCAGAGAAAACACTGGCACCAAGCTGAGCGCTGGAACCGAGAGAAATGAAACATGATTGCTGATGAAACAGGAACACACTGAGAGACAGAACGAGATGAAGTCTCTGCTCGTGATCGAGTGTGTTCTGTCTTTTCAATGCTCTCATTCAAGGCTCTATTTTTTTCAAAGTAAAAACAAAAAACTCTTGATATCTTGATGTATATCGTTAAAAGGTATTAACCCAGTTCTTAATCGCTTTTAATTAAAACTGTAGGAACGTTTCCTAATGTTAAGGCCAGTTTATTAGCGTGAAGGTCGTTTGAAAGTTTCACAAGAAGAGAAATTTCACTGCTGTTTTTCTCCACGTTAATCTTCACCTTTCAGTCAGATGCTTGAAATGTCAGAATATCAATCACATGCTATGTCTAATACGTTTCAAATGAGACCAGCTCGGCCGCCAGAGTGACACACGGCCACAGAGGAGATGTAATGTCCCTCGAGTTATAAGTCATAACTCATTGTATAAAAGCCAACATCTCTGATTTTTTATGTGTTTCTGAGATAAACAGATTTTTTTTTTGAAAATGCACTGATGAATATATTTACCTTCAGTATCCCAGCAAAGATGTTCATCTGTCGCACTGTAACAGGAAAACACAGAATTTATTACAGAGAAATTATAATGCATACATAATCAATTACCAAAAAGTCTTGGTACCCCTTAAAAGAATGCAAACAGTAGAAACAGGTATTGTATGATTTAGATTTATGGAGTGAAACTGTAGAAAACTGGAGTGAAATTGGAGAAAATTCATATGCCACCTTCTTTTTGTTATTTTCCCACCAAAAGTGGGACACACATGGCAAAAGTATTGGATATTAATAAAACCTCCACATATGGAGCTTTAAACTTTCCCAAGTCCTAGGTGTTTATAAATGTAAGGGTGCCAATAATTTTTAAACCAGTGTTTTGCTGAAAACTATACAGTACAGCGCTCATATATTAAAGCTCAACATAGTGCATATTATATATGTAAACACATGTATATACACATAAAGGAAGCTAATAATTCTGGAGTTGACTCTACACACACACACACACACACGTTTTTTATGTCTTTGTGGGGACCTCCCAATAATTTCTATGGGCATAACCCTAGCCCTAACCATGACAACCCTAACCCTTACCCAGCCCCAACCTTAACCATAAGTAACCAAACAAAATACAAGACTTTTGGCTATTTCAGTTTTTTTATTGCATTCACAGATATTTGTTAGATTGAGTAATAATAACAGGTTTTTATCACATTTTATCACAATGTAATATAAACATGGTCCACACACACAGACACACAGGCAGGGTAAGTTTTATAGAGAAATCAATGCCAGTGCTCAGTTGAAGTAAACGGAGGCGAGCGGAGAACACAGGAGCAGTTTTGTCTACATTACGACTGTCCTGTAACACAGAATGGTGTAAAACATGTGCAGGTTCAGGAAACACTACAGCACGGTGGTGTAATCTCCCCTGAAGCAATATGCTCTCACACACACACCAGTCAACCCACACACACACACACACACACACACGCAGACACATGCAGACACACCACGCTGCGTTTATAGGTGCAGTGTGTAATCGCAGGTTAACTGACACCCACAGGCAGGGAATTGGATTTCCAGGGTCATTGAGAATGTGAATCACAGCAGGGTTTTGGGATTCAGGAAAAAATAAATAAATCAGATCATACTACTACATCTGGAAATGTTACACCTGTATTAATGAGCTCCACCTGTATAGATGAGGATGACATTAATTACATCCAGGCAAGGTGAATCCAGATAGCTCAGAAATCCTATACATGATGTGAAAGAATACTGATTGATCTGTTTTATTTATTGCTTATTTCTAATAAACAATAAACAAACAAACAAATTCTATAATAAATATACTGCTGATCATGTCAAGTATATTTATACTGTACTATCTATACAAATATCATTCTTATCAAAGCTGAATAAATTATTATTATTATTATTATTATTATTTAAAATTATGTATTTATTATATAATAATCAAGAATATATATATAAGTCATATAATAGCTGAATTTATCCATGACTGAATTAAAAAATGCCCATTTCAGGTTCAAAAAGTACAAAAAGTCTAATAAAATATATTTATTTATAATAAAATATATTTTTATCGACATTTTAGGCTCGAACACAGCAGGCAAACATTGGCAAGTGAAAAATAATGAAATGCTAGTACAGCAAAGTTGATTACTTTTCATAATGGTACATCCTAAAATCTTTTATTCCCCTTATTACTACAAAAATTTGCCAACAATTTGATATTTATTAATTATTATTTTATTTAACTTTTATTTATTTTTATTTTATTTTAAGGATTCTCTAGAAATCAACATCAGGTTTGTTTCATAGCTCCGGCATGACGGCAAACGTTATGTTTGCATGTACGCAAAAATAGCCTGAAGATTGTTTTTGCATTCCTTTCCAGTCTATCCTCAAGGCATAGGGTCTTATCATACACACACATACACACACACACAGTATGAGTCAATCTACAACAGCTTGACAAATAGCAGATGAAAATTGTGGTGCCTTAACATGTGTTTCATTACAAAAGCCTATTTATCACTTGTGAGGGCAGTAAATCCACTGTGTGTGTGTGTGTGTGTGTGTGTGTGTGTGTGTGTGTGTGTGTGTATGTTGATAAAACGACCTACACTGCCTACAGGAGCGTCCAGACCGCACACCCTCCAATTTCCTCCACACTGTCAGGTAATCACAATCATTTATTCATTCACTTCATCCTGCAGCAGCGTTTAACATCCGGCCTCGAGGAGAAAATGCAACACGGGGAGACGAGGGGAAGTGACATTGGGCTGACAGCCTGTATTTACAGCCCACCGCTCAAGGACTGAGGGGTCGAGACGTAAAAACGAAAGACAAATGAGTTTAGATTCAGGTCAATCCTGAGAGGACGTACATGAGCGAGGTCGGAATTAAACGTCAAGACGCGTCAGATCTGGAAAAAAGCTGCGCTCGGCCTTATAGAACGTTATATAACACAAACACGTGGTCCTGCGTTGCTCAGGTGCGATGACCTGGTACACACATCTGTAACACCTGGGACACATTTAACATTTACACTCAGGTGCACTATTAAGAAACAAAATGTGTTTTAAGAATAGATAAACTCAGGACTAAAAGTTTCTGCATTATTATCATACAACGTTAATCTGATAAAAAAAAAAATAGACAAATCACCTGACTTGTCTGATGCTTTTCTGATACGAATGGAGAAAAACAATGCTTCTTTCTCCTTCATCGTTTTGCTTTCAGAGAAAAGTCTTTACAAAATAGATTTTCTCGATGCCTTGTTTACACGAGCGACGTTCTTGGCTTAAATAATGCACGGCCCCGCCGTCTCCGTAATGAAACCCGAGCCGACGGATGGGATCTTGTGCAAAACAAATGCGCACATAATCAACAGTAAACGACTGAGGTGAAAGAATCGTGGATAATGTATGTGTTTGTACAGGGTGGAGATGCCGTGATGCTTTTTTTTTGTGTACACTGTGAACTGCAGCTCTGTCTGGATGTCTCATAGCACAGACAGAGAGAGAGAGAGAGAGGCAGGACATAAGTGTGTAAAGCTAGTGTGTCGTTTATTATAGGCATGAAATCACGGTCATGGATCGATTCAGGGGTTGACACACAAGTCAGAAACGGATAATCCATAATTACAGAAAAGAAAAGGCGGTCAATAAGAACACGGGCAATACACATGAAGACAATAAGGGTATAAATAGACAATTTTACTCTTTACATACTCAGTGAGTGTTAAGACTAAAATTCCTTCAGTATTTCTACAGCATGATCAGAAAACAGAAAACCAACTGAGGCTCACCGAAATGAAATATCTGATCGAACTAAAGTGGGTAATAAACACTCCGTGTCATGCAGTTAAAGGAAATAAATCAACTCGAGTGCAGCTAAAGTTACTTCTATGAATGTTACATGAACATTTCATCCTTACAGAAAATTGCACCATATCTGTGACTACACTTTCTTTCTTTCTTTTTTTTGGAAATAACACGTAACTAGTTTAACACAAGTCTATACAAAACTTTTTTTTATTACAAAAGTGTTTATTTTCAGCTGTTCTATTGTCATAGAAACACCTTCTGCTCCGAGTCCAGAATACAGCAGAGCTGTGGAATAAATAACATGTGCCGTAGCAAGTTAAAGATAGTGTGCTAACACACACACGCACACCTTCGTTGCTATAAACCGGATAAGGATAACACACAACAGACCTCACACTAATAAATAAAGAATCCACACTAGCCAGGGTGGTGTGAAGCAGCGTTACTGTTACCACAACAAAGTGGATTATTTTCATAGAACAGCACGTTCACGTTCTCAGCAAGTGGGTTCTGCCTCTTACACTACATCAACTTGCCAATTTATTATGGAAAGACAGATCATGCATTTTTGTGCAATTTATTTACATTTAGATTCAATGTTGTGGAACATCAGCAAGCTAGTCAGATCCTGTTCTCACTTACGTGAAAGCAATAAATAAGCAGTTGTCCTCTATTTTTTCTCTTTCTGAAAAAGTGCAGTTTGTCATTTTACTGAGAAAACGTAAAGCAAACTTTACAAAGCACCGTGACTGTTACAAAGCTGTTACACATGAGACTCCACAAAAAAACACAACATCAGAATATTTTGATAAATTTGATCATTATTAGTCTTAGGTTATGTAAGTTGTCATGTATGGACTGTAGTTCATGCAATACAAGTCGTGTTGTACTGCTGTTTTACAAGATTAATACACACTTTCCAACCAATCAGATTAGAGAATTCAACCACTCTGTGGTATAAACTAGGGATGCACTGATACATCACCCAAATATCTGTATTGGCTGATATTTGCCTTGTCTGCAAATAAGATGACGTTGATAAGATGGCAAATAAGGTAAATAAGATGACGCCAAAAGCGGAGGCCGATATTTATCTGTTGTGTCGGATCAGATTTGAGCTGGCTAAATGCTGTCTCAGTCAGTCGTGGTTTGACTCAAACAACAGTAGCTGCAGATTTGGAAAAGATCCAGTAGGTGGTAAAAACAAAGACAGTAAAAAAAAAAAAAAAAGAGTGGTTGGAGCCACTCAGAGTTTGAATGGAGAGAAGTGAAGCCAAATTGAAGCTACTTCCTGCTGAGGCTCTCGCTGACTGCTTGTCTACTGCTCAATTTTGATGAGGTAAGGCAACATAAAGTGACGGGGAGCTGCATCACTGTCTGTGGTAGCTGCGCCATAAATATTTTTCTAGCTCACTTTGACTTTGAATGTACTTTTGACGTCTTTTTTCGAGTGCAGCTGATTTTGGTAAGTGCTCTGATTCACTGAGCTCTTTAAGTGGCACTACTAATGGACAAATAGGCTTTTCAGATCTTCCCTGAGAGCTTACTATCTAAACAGTATGGTTGTTAACCTGATCGTCACAGGTTTCTGACATAATTTTTAGCGTAGTTGGAGAAAAACATTTATTTCACGGACCTATGCAAGTCACGAGGTTATGGAGTTTTGTGTTTCCCTAGAAAATAACAACGGTCATATAAAAGGACAGAACGTTTCAGAAGTAAAGTTATTTGATGTCCAAAAAAGCTGAAAATGAATGGAAGTTAATGGAAGGCTAAAGTTACTGAACCTTTCATCCTCCCATAGTGGGTACATGTTTCAAACTCTCGATTACCCCCTTGGGTGGTACTATAACACCTCCCATAACAACTATTGGCTAGACACACCTCCATGATGTAAGAGGGCAAAGGGTGCTGTGAGGTTTGTTTTCAAATAAATGTCAATGGAAAGGTTGGCCTTGTGGGCGCATTTCAAAAAATAATTTGTTGAGCTAAGTACTGAAAATATTATTCTCATTGAGTGGGTAGGTGCATAGCAGGCTAAAACGTTTTTTGAAACAGTTTTTTTTTTTGTACAAAAAGCTTCTTTGAAAGAAGGTTATATTAAAGGTTGTTCCATAAATTTGGATTTGTGCTCATTCAAGGATATTGTGATGAAAGACTTTCAAACAGTTCAGTTATTTTTTATAAGGACAAAATAAACAAATGAAAAAAATGAAAAAATGAAATGACCCAGATGGATAAAGTGGTGTAGATAATGGATGGATGGATGGATGGATGGATGGATGGATGGAATACAGCAAATATAGCAAAAATTGCTATGTTAAATATTGGCATCGGCACAGAATTTCACAGTCAATGGATATAAATATTGAAAGCATACTGATCCACTTCACAAGGAAGCACCTCACCCCTCATCTGTCACTCACGTGCCTACTTAATCTTTCACCAGCATGGAGCTTTGTTTCTTTCGAAAAAACAGACGGTTTGTGACATCTTTCAGCGTCGCCACTTCGTACGGTCGAAGAGCCAGGCGCTCACTAAACCTCTTGATAACGAAACAAACCTGAGCGCTGGAAGGTGCACACAGAAAAGGACGTTCCGGCTGAGGCGAGGCTGTGAGAGGCAGCTTATTTCATGCATTGTGGCCCGCAGAGAGGCATAATCACTGTAATTCTGAGGCGGAGGATTACTCAGCGTCTCGATGCACATCTGCGGGAAAGCATCCAAAGTCTAGCTGATGAAGCCAAAGACGTTTATTGTGTTGTTTATGGGTTTAAAACCAATTTGTATAATTTGACTAATTTGCACTTACAAGATTAAAATTGTTTAAATATGAATAGAGTGAAATAGGATCAGAGTCCAACGCATGTTCAGTGATGTGATGAACGTTTGCCAACGGACACTCAACCTGATCTTATCTTAAAGATTTAACAATAAATTCAGATATTACGCAACGATTAGTTTATTAGTTTACAGCTTATTTTTAAAACAATATCTAGCTAATTAGCTATCAAATACAATCACAAGTAAAAAGACAGCACTCTAAATCTAAATCAATCAAACACGCAGGCAAATGAGTTGTTACTATAGAAACGATGCCGACCAATTAGATTCGAGCGCCCAACATGAGGTGTCATTAGTATCCCATGTGGGAATTCCATAACATCGCCCACCGTTCCTTTATTTCTTCACTTCTGTCGTCTTGATTTAGTGGCACTTTCCACGCCTCCATAAATCAGCCTGCGATGATTCAGCATACACGGCCGAACAGTAATAACAAATAAGCCAAGATTAATGTCGAGCAAACACAATCAGATCCTGGTGAATAAAATTGCACAGTGAAATCAATAATAATTAGCAGAAGAATGTGTGCAGCATGGACACATGGAGTTATGAATGTATATTTATCCTGGAGAAATGTTTTCCAAGAGATACCAGTCGATAAAGAAGATGAACTTCTGTCTGGTAGTTTAGCTTGGATTTAATGCTCCTAGAAGCCTTGGTATGGGTAAGACAAAGCTCTCTGAGGTTCTGGAAAACTTGTCGAGAAGATATGAACGTGCTAACGAATGCCGTCCTAAAATGTACATTTACTCAATCAGCAAATTCTGCTAGCTAAAGCTAGCGTGTCAAACTCTTTTTACTTATTACACTTTACAAGCTTCTTTCCTTCCTCATTTTTCTACTGAACATAGTCATCGCTGTCAAGCTCCTCCTCAATATTGTGACTGTAATACAATTCCTTCTGAATACATAACCAATATCCTTGATCTTTCATGTTACGCCACTGACAAATCTCCAGAATTGGACAGAATTTTGCAAGATGGCATCAAGCAGCATCTCAAAGCACACATTCTTAAAGCTCCACTATGTAGGATTCAGCCCCCTGAATGCCCCTCCCTTACCCCTCCCTTTCCAAGCATGTATTAGAGCGTACGGTGGCTGCCAGGTGCCCGTAGCATACTTCCAAGTACTTACATTCACACTCTCTTGCTTTTTCCCTGCTAAATAATAAGCATGATTCTTCATTTTTCAAAATTTGGGTTACCAAACTTGTTATCCAGCAAACACTGATTCCTCTTCTTTCTTCTTCCTTTTCTACCTCTCTTCTTCTTTATCTTCCTTCCGGTGCTTCCTTCCAGATTCACGCTGCCACTTGTAAATGTGAAACGTGGAAGGTGCTCTCTAGAGGTTTGTCCGTTCTGGGCTACTGTAGCGGCGCAACATGGCGGTTCTGTAGCGGTGGACCCGCTCCCTATGTAGATATAAAGGGCTCATTCTAAGCTTACAAAAATACAATGATTCATAATTACAGGTAAATATACACTAATGAACACATAGTTATGAAAATTATATTCCATTTCTGCTAATAGATCCCCCTAAATCCTACATTGAGGACCTTTACAGACCTTTATTATGCTGTTAAATCTTTTTTTTTTTCAATAAAAACTGACTAAAATTTCAAAAAGACTGCAACATGTAAATCTAATGACACACCTGATTTATCCACAAGAAAATATCAAATTTGCAAGTAAATTAATTACTTATAGAAACACTGCTGATGCTGGTAGAAATGACATTTATCAGCAACTTAACTTTATTTCTGATTTCAAAATACAAATTTTAAAAATGGCTAAAACCAGTGACACGGAAACATGTTTTTAATTATTTATATTATTAAAACTCATTTTACTCTGCCATATTTGATGGACCTCAAACAATGGTGGTTCTACAGGGTGGCAAGGGGTGGCACTTGCCACCTGAAAAAAAGTCTTTGCCACCCCAGCTGCCACCCTATTTGCAGGGTAGTCAAGTTTTTATATTTAAAAAAATGTTGAAAGTTATTGATATCTCTGAAGAACTTTGCACAAACATCTTAACTCACCAGTTTAAAACCATTATAAAATGGTTTCGCCCACCGACTGAGACTGGGAAATTTCATTAGCAGAGGCGGTGTTCTAAATATTCAACCCTCAAACTGTTTACTGATGTTGCTCTGCTGCCACTAGCACAGTGACAAGTAAAGTGTTTTCATCCATTTCATAGTCAGTTTATAGCATAAATACAACTCTGTGTCTTTTAGGTGCATCATCCTTTTCGTTTATTTCTTTTAGTCCTGCCATCTGAACATTCTTGAGTTTTTGATGTTGGCCACTTAGCTACCATGCACTTCTAGCTTAGAAGCTAATGTAGTTAGCTAACTACTGTACTGTACAATGGGGTGTTACACTAAGTTGTTAGCATCATTTTTATTCTTAGGTTAGAGCAACTGGCCATGGGAGAATTTGTGTGATTATTAATATTATATTTTTCTGTTCTCTATCTAACCTATATCGTATTATTAAGATTGATACAGTCCATTATTAAGTTAATTAGTGCCCTTGGGGTCTCCACAGTACTGCCGTATCTAAAGTATTCTCTGAGGAGACCCATTCCACTGGTTGCCGTTACACTGTGAAGCGAGATTATTGGTATGTTGAACTGAACATAAAGCTTGAAGTGTGCTCACATTTGGCAAACAGAGGCAGACGTTCCTGGTAAAAATCATCAATTGTTCGCTTTAATCTGTAAACTAAATGGCAAGTAAAAGGCAGTAGCGACAAACTTTTGCCTCTGCTTGCTGGATTTGAACACACCTCAGGCTTTAGGCTCAACATACCACTTATCTTGTTTCGTAGTACACCCTCTGCAGTCAAAAAACTGTTTATGTGAATAATATAAATAAAATGTATGGCATGGTTTCCATCCATCCATCCATCCATTATCTATACCGCTTTATCCGTCTGGGCCGCGGGGAAGCTGGAGCCAATCCCAGCATCTTCGTGCTAGAGGCGGGGTACACCCTGGGCAGGTCGCCAGTCCACCACAGGGCCAACACAGACAAACAGCTACACACGCTCGCAT
>JAQQZU010023627.1:0-12792 GCA_030068025.1 Parauchenoglanis punctatus | reverse complement strand
CCCCCCCCCCCCAAGGGCGGTGAAGCGTGAGCTGGGTGGAGCTCAATAAATAGCATCTGAATATTATTGCCACTGTTCTCTCCACTGTGTGGAGGGCCAATGAGACACCATCCTCAGTTAACCTATACACCCAGTAAGCTAATTGATATTGGTCAAGAGAAGGGGGAATGTTCCTTTTAATGTGCATTAAGATGAGTTGCTTGAAGCATTTCATGACAATGGGGGTCAGAGTCACTGGGTGGTAATCGTTCAGGGACCTGGTCTCTGTTTTGGGCCAGGGACAATCATAGCAGACTTGAGACAGGAGGGTACAGCAGCCTGTGGAGCTGTCCTGCATGGTGATTCAGGACCCATCCTGACACTCCATCAGGCCCAGCAGCCTTGCTGGGATTGATGTGGCTTATGTGGATACAGTGTTGGTACACATGATGGACTCTCCTGCAAAGTCAGCTTAGTGGCTCGTTGCTTGTTGTCCTTTTCAAACCATGCAAAGAAATGGTTCAGATCATCAGGAAGAGATGTGTCATTACGTTAGAGGAACTGTTGCTTTTATAGTTCGTGATGGTCTTAATGCCTTGCCACATGTGTTGGGAGTCTGAGTTTTTTAAGTGTTTTGAATCTGCATTTTATAGCAATCCTTTGCCTCTTTGATCCCTCTTCTCATGTTTGACAGGGCAGTTTTATAAGCCAGTGGGTCTCCTGAATGAAAAGCTTTGTCCCTTGCCTTCAATAGATTATGAACATCTCTGTTCATCCAGTTTCAAGTTAGAAAATGTACTTATGGTCCTGGCAGAGATAACATTGTCTGTACAGAAGTTTACATAGGCCAAAACATAGGAAACGTAATTGTCTAGATTGTCCTGTGTGGCTTCTCATCTAAACAAGTCCCAATTCGTGTTATCAAAACAGTTCTGAAGTTTAGTCATGGCGTCTTTGGGCCAGACTCATTTTGTACCATGGGCTTTTTTCTGGTGATGAGCGGTTTGTAGGATAGTACAAGAGATGTGATCAGACCAGCCAAGATGGGAGAAGGGTAGCACTTTGTATGCACTAGCTACATTACAATAGATATGCTTCAATGTATTGTTCTGATTCTGATAGAATTTGGGAAGCATAGACCTGAGATTTACATGATTAAAGTCTCCAGTAATAATAAATGCCATCGTGGTGAATGTTCTGTAGACCTTTTGTGACATCATGCACTTTATACAGTGCCAGCTTGGCATTAGTTTGTGGGGGGATATACACTGCAGTAAGAAACACAACTTTAAATTTCCTCCTAAAGTCCGGGGAAGAGAACTTCTCAATAAGTTCAGTTTATGTGCACCAAGATTTGTTTACATAGATGCTCACACTGCCTCTTTTGTCTTTCCCAGATTTGGTGATCCTATCTGAGCTATCTATCAGTCCTATCCTAGACTGGCTTGAATCTAGCACAATAGCCTTGTTGGGGATGTTAGCAATCAGCTAAGTTGCGGTGAAAAAGGAGGGGCAGCTGTATATCCTATGCGAGGAAATTCTCAGTCTCAACTCATCAATCTTGTTGATGAAGGACTGGCTGTTCACTAGAAACAGGCTGGGGAGAGCTGGTCTGTACTGCGAGTTCTTTAGGCTAGCATGTTTGCCAGCACAGAAGCCTTGCTTCTGTCTCCTCTTACACCTCCGTCTGCATCGTCTCCTAGCTGGCGTGGTTAGCCAGGCAGGCACCGATATGTGGAGCATTACGTCTGGAATGTTAGGTGGTAGGGGTGGAATAAAGTCTTTTGTTCCAATATCAGTGATTTCTTGCAGACTGTAAGTTATATGTGCTAGTCCTGGAATAAAATAATATACAGAAAATTAGGAAAAAAGAGGCTACAACATGGAGAGCTCTGGGCTGTTACATCCTCCTGTGCTGCTATTTTGCTGCTATTCCCTTCCTACTCAGAGAACATGGCCAATTTTGGTCACTTGGACTCTCAGCTATGGACAGCTGTGACAATTTTGTGATTGGAACTAGCACTTTCCCAACAATAGGGTGACAATAAGGTTTCTCTGCCCCAAAAATTAACTCTGACATCCCAGATTAAAAACCTCAAATGAATGAAGCAAGGAGAGGAGAACACAACATGATATTCCAATCCTGGAGTTTGTTTGCCAAGTTTCACCAACTATTCCAACTGAAAAAGCTGGTATGATCTTACACCCACACACAAGAAAAACTAGAGCAGGCCAAACTTTGTGGTAGAGAAATACTTTACAATTCAAATAGTATAGCTGGCCCTTCATAGTGTAGTGCATACCAGTTGTGTTATTTAAAGGATATCCAGCATCATCCAAACATCCTCCAACAAAATGCTAATATTATTAACAGAAACAACTCTATGGATTTCATCCCCTCTTCTTCTTCTTCTGTATCAGAATACATACTGTTGCTGATGATAATCAGCTCTACCTGTCCATCCCTCATGCCTCAATCCTGGCACACACTTCAGCTTGACTTACAGAGCTCATTCTGAATGATGGATCACCACCTCCAACTCAATCTTTCAAAGATAGAGCTCCTAGTCATCCTGGTAAGTCCTTTAATCTGACACAAAAATATTGCCAAGCTTGGTTCAGCGTTGTTATTACTATCAAGACTGTTGGAGCCTTGGGTTATCAATCGATGACCAGCTTGTCTTCACAGATTATAGTGATTTGCTGATTCTGAAGGCTTGCTTTATATACTATCAGGACTAGGCAGTACTTGTGCTACCAGCTTCCACCTTTACATCTCTGAAGATGCACATTGTGGCTCAACTTCATATAATCCATGTGTTAAAAAATTATGTGCCTTTCTTCACCTCATTACACTGGCTCCCTCTATCAAGGCTTCCTCTGGCTCACACTGGTTTCCTCTCAGATTAAGATTTGACATGATGTGACTAATTTGTTTGCTTTGAGGATTCCCTCACTGCCTTCGCGCCAATATGCAGTTATTCTGGCAACACCTCAATATTGTTGCAAAAACACTATTAAGGTTAATGTTTATCTTTTAAGACCTTGGTTTGCTCTTCATGAACAGAAACAGTTGATGCCAACAGTGACCAAACTCTTGACCTAATTACCTCAGCTAATTGCTTTGTGAGAAATGTTTACTAGGAATTCATATTTATATTAATTTTTATTTTTAGGTTTGATATATATATATATATTAATTAATGTTATCTATGTGTTAGCTGTCATGGTAGCAGGCTAAGGTTTAGAATTTACCCACATAATTCTTAGTTATAGGAATGTTAGCTTTACCTAGCAACTAAATATCCATTACATTAGTAAATACGAATAAATTTACCAATTTCATCTTTTACATAATCATAGTCTTAAAGTGTGTGGAGGAGTCAATGTCAGAATGACTTTTTGTCCACATTACATTTAACTGAATATTCCTAATTACATAGTTTGTAAATTAGACAATATTATATGGTGTTAAGATTACTTAGTAACAATTTATTGTTGCTTGGTGGCTTGGAGTCAGAGCTATCTAAGGTGCTACTATACTGTATGTTGGGCCCAGAGTGGAATTTTTGTAGGGAATGTAACTTATGTGCTGTGTGCATACAAATAAGCTATACAATTGAAGCATTTACGGATTTTTAAAAGATATTAAAATAAAACAGTGAAAGTTTCATTAATGTAGGTATGAATGAATAGAGGAATATGTGTATACATTTACTACATTTGAGGACCACACACAGAACAAATACCTCCCCCATTATGTCTGTGTTGAATCCGTAAAAAGGACATTACAATGAAATAAAGCAAATAAAAATAAAATATACTTCACAGCAGAGCAGCCAGCAGATGATAACTGATATATTTGTGTTTATAACGACAAATTGTTCTCTACGATCAATATCACAATCATTTCTGTGCTTATAGTTAGTAATTTATTCCACTGGTAAAAGTACTTTGTCATCCATTTAACAATCATGCCTGCCTTATTATTCATCATAGCTTCTATCTGGCTTAAAAGAAAAGGAGCAAGATCCTTGTTGCTTTATTTTATAGCTTGCAAAGCATATTTTAAGAAACACTAGACCTTGATCTTCAATGATTGAAAAGCATTTTGTTTCACAATCACAAACCTTTTTTTTAAATTAATTTTTCAAATATATTCTCCAATTTCTGTTCAAATAAACATTATTTTCATTATAAAGCCCATTTTATATGCAGTCTGAAATATTAATAATAATTAATTATTATTAATTAATAATATTATTAATTAATTAATAATTAATATTAATGTATCTGAGTTACCAGTGTATTATACACTAGACAGGTGTTCCTAGTAAATTGGTTCCTATTAAATTCACCATATATTATAGCATCTATATGTAAATTAATGATATACAGTTGCTGTGAGAAGTTGACATACACAGGCATGAATGTTATGATGGACATGAATGGCATGGCAATATTTCAGTGGATTTCAGTTCAAGGGCTTTCTATGACTTCTTTGAACTGTTCTTTTTCTATGGAACAATTATTATATAAAATACATCTTTAATAGATAAAAAAACCAAGAATTTTGTGCACATGTTTTTATTTATTTATTTATTTATTTATATTTATTTATTTTGGGTTATCCGAAAACAACTCTGGGTCAAAATTTTACATACAGGATTAATTCTGTGGTGTTCAAAATTCCAAAAGGTCTTTTAACTTGCCAAGTACAAGGCCTCTTAACTTCCTGTTAGTGATCATAATTGACTACAGTTGGTTGCATTTCTGTGCCAACATAAAAAGTGTTTGCTTGACAGCACTTATTGAATTGACTATCACACAATATAATGGGTGAGTCCAAGGAGCTCAATGCAGATCTAAGAAAGAGGATCATACATTTACACAACTCAGGAATGTCTCTTGGAGCCATTTGTAAACATCTGCAGATTCCAAGATCCTCAAATGTACTTGTACATAAGTACAAATTACTGGGAGTTGTAGCCAGTTTGCCAAGCCACTTTGCTGGAATAAGAACTGAACTGTCACCCTCGGTTAAGAGGAAATTGGTTCAGCTGGTCAGCAACAACCCAGCCATCCATCCAAGAAAGAAGCCCCAGCTCCAAAATTGACAAATGCAAGCCAACTAAAATTTGCAGCTGACTATATGGATATATAGATATAAAGAAAGGATATAAAGAAAAAGTCTTCTGGAGGAAGGTTTTATGGTTAGATAAGACAAAGATTGAGTTGTTTGGCAAAATGACCAGAAGTACAGAGAAACATTAGAACTGCTAAGCTTTGTGGTGATAGCATCATGGTCTGGGGCTGTTTTGCTGCCAGTGGATTTGGTGCATTGCACGAAGTGAATGAAATAATGAAGAGCCTCATAATTCTTCAGCATAACCTCAAACCAGCATCTAGATGTTTGGAACATGGCCACAGTTTGATGTTCCAACAGGACAGTCACCCCAAACAAACATTAAAAATGGCTGTGGAATTAATAAAGCAGGTTAACATTAAACATAAAACATGTCCTGACCTCATCCCTATCAAAAATATGTGGACTTGTGAATATGTGAAAAGTTGGGTCCATGCCAAGAAACACAAATTTAATTTAACTCTACCAATTCTGCCAAGAGGTTGGACAAAATCCAACCTGGTTGGACAAAAATCCAACCAGAATTCTGTCAGTAGCTTGCTGATGGCAACCAAAAGCATCTGGTCACATATATATTATTTGACCCTTTATGTATAATTTGGCCCCATGTTGATTTCTGAAAACACAGAATGAATTAAATCTTGTGCACCAAATATTTTTGGGAGGTTTTTCTATTAAAGATATATGCCGTTCAATTATTCTTCCCGAGAAAAGAACAGTTCAGTTCAAGTTCAACAGTTCAAAGAAAGCATTGAAAGCCCAATATTGCCGTGTAAATGAATAATAATGTATGTCAATTTCTGACTGCAACTGTACATCTTATTTAGTAGCTTTAATGGGAAATTAGCATGACATACATCAGTGCTCGCTGGTTGTTTTTAAAAGAAGGGCAGCACAGCTGGCTGTTATTCAAACATATGTATCATTGTGTGTTCTGTTTAATCTGTTTCATCTAAGCTCAATATTTGATCTACCCTCTTGTTTAATTTTCAGCCTCTCCTAATAAGTAAGTGCATCAAAACACTTTCCCAATAAGTGTTGAGATATGCACAACCCACCAGTGAAGCACTCATTGACTTCCGTTGAATCTGTGCACCAATGTAGTTATATTTTTTGATTTTCTAAAATACTGAATTTCTCCAAGAATCATGAATAATTTAGACACAATGATGAACACAAGTGAGGCTGTGCTTCCCATGTAGCCTTAAAGCAATCGCTTATTATGCACAAGCAAGCACATTTGTTCTGCTCTTCTATTTGTACATGCTTTATACACAATCTTTAATATTAACAATAATAAATTAGAAAAAATACCCCCCCCCTTTTTTTTCTTTTTACCATTTCTTAAAACACAAATTATATGTTTTTGTCAAAACAAAATTTTGCTTGACAGAGCTTAGGGACTCATAGGCTGATTATGAAGCATATTGGAACTGTACTCATCTGACTTTTGAACTGTGAGCTGATAACAAGCAAGATGGTCCTTCTCCTCTTTAGTGGAGGATGAAGTATCTGTAATTTCCAAAAAGAATTTAAAATTTTGACTCATCAGACCTCAGGACAGTTTTCCTCTTCACTTCAATCGATCTTAAATGAGCGCAAGCCCAGAGAAGGTGGCGGCATTTCTGGATCATGTTTGCACATGTTTTATTCTTTGCATGGTAGAGTTTTAACCTGCATTTGTGGATGCAGTGATGAACAGTGGTTCAGACAGTGGTTTTTGGAAGTGTTCCTGAGCCCATGCAGTGATTTTCACTACATCTGTTTTCAATGCAGTGTTGCCTGAGGGCTTGACGATCATGATCATCAAATGTTGGTTTTTGGCCTTGTTCCTTGCGTACAGAGATATCTCTGGATTCTCTGAATCTTTTAATGACATTATGTAAGTTTTTTGCACTTTAACATTGAGGAATATTATTCTTAAAATGTTGCACTATTTGCCCATGTAATCTTTCACTTTTACTACTTTTACTACTACTTTTACTACATGTTTCAGCAAAAAGAAACATGCAGACACATTTTTGAAACAAGTTGCATTCCTCCCCTGTAAATACTACACTCCATATGGACTTGGTCTAATTATATTTGATAAATAAAGGGAACATGCTGAATACCATCCCAACCATCCTGTTCTATTCCTGCAGCAAAAAGGCCACACTCCCTGTTGCCTTATCAGCTAACTCTTCCTTTTTTCTGTTGGAAGAATTCATTCTGCAGTCTAACAGAAATGATTTTTAAATCCAACTGTCTGGCAGCTGTCCCATTCTACCAGGAGGATGTCCTGGAGACCAAGACCTCTGTCAATCCAGCAGAGACGAATTAACTGTACATATTGGAAAATATGCCACTTTGTGGTACATAAATGTTTGGGAGATAAGACTCTACAATAACATTTTGCCTGTATCTTATCTTTTGTGGTACTTGATCAAGCTTGCTAACTTTATAACTACACAGCTTTAAAAGACACAGCTAATGTAGTGCTAATCAAGAAGATTTAATGGTTTTAATCAAGCATAAATTGTGTCATTAGAAGTTATTTGAGAATGGCAGAGACAGTACGACAGTGTTGTAGAGATAAGCAGGAAAAGAGGAGAGCTGAATTCTTCAAATAGATTCAATGATATTGGAAGATTTTCGTGCTAATTTTGGAACACTTTTTTAATGTTATGCTTACTTCCATAATAAATTGAATCTTCAGTACCATTTATTCTGTCAATGATTAAAAGTAGATCATTGTACTTTGCTAATCAGTTTAAATCTTTTACTGGGTTGATTTGTTCCCTCAGACGTGCCAATATACTATTGTGGTGGTCAGCAGCTAAACCGTTCCCACAGGCAATGGAGAGTTCCACCTCTCACTGATATGATTTAATTTTGGAGAATGTGTTCAGTGGCCTTAATCAAGACCACATGTGTTTTTCCAGCTTCCTTGAGTGAATGAGAATGATGGAACAAAATGATAAGAATAGCAGAACTATGTGCGTGTGCATGGGTGTGTGGGTGTGGGTGTGGGTGGGTGGGTTAATCACAAATGCCTAAGCATAAACCCAGTTATCTGTCTAAGAAAGATATATATATATATATTTTATCATATTTGGCATTTTGGCGTCTGTTAGGGCACTGACATCTCTCTCTCTCTCTCTCTCTCTCTCTCTCTCTCTCTTTCTCTCTCTCTCTCTCTTCTCTATATTCTCTGCCTGGGTGTTCATCTCCCTGTTTTGTTGTTTTAATTCAGGAATGTTAAAGCCCTAGATGGTATAGTTCTGATGAGTGTAGCATTGTACCTCATCCACACTTGATTCATCTAATCAACTCATTACAGAGATCCTAACAGGCTGAATTTAGTCGGTTAGACGAGGGGAAAACACATCTTTGAAGGGCTGCAGACTTCCAGCATCTTAGCCTGACCTCCTCTTTAATGCAATGACACTACAGAGTTAAGGTCTTTAAGACAGTTGTGTTGAGTTAAGCATGGGATGGAGTCATAACCCTGTTTAAAAGGAGAGACATTGTACCCCTTTTTCATTATTTTATATTATTCCCTGAGATGCTTTTGTAATGTTTGCAATTTTTCATTAAAAGAAATGTCTTGCTTCTTTTTCCTCATGCTGTTTTAGCATGGCATGAAAACCCTACAAATAAAACAATGATTTTGGGGGGAAGTGCCTTTACATTTAAATAGGTAAATACAACCCCAATTCCAAAAATGTTGGGACGTTGTGCAAATTGTAAATAAAAACAGAATGCAATGATCTGGAAATCTCATAAACCCATATTTTATTCAAAACAGAACATAGAAAACATAGCAAATGTTTAAACTGAGAAAATGTAAAGTAAAGTGTGTGGCATCCCCTGATATACCTTTCAGCATTGATGGTTCCTTTCCAGAAATGCAAGCTGCCCATGGCATATGTACTAATGTACCCCCATACCATCAGAGATGCTGGCTTTTGAACTGATAACATACTGATAACAACTGATAAGTGAGAGCTGATAACATGCTGGGTGGTCTTTCTCCTCTTTAGACCAGACATGGCATCCCTGGTTTCCGAAAATAATTTAAAATTTAGATCTGTCTGAACGCAGAACAGTTTTTGACTTAGCCACAGTTCATTTTAAATGAGCTTTGGCCAAGAGAAGACATCGGCGCTTCAGGATCATGTTTAAATACAGCTTCTTCTTTGAATGATAGAGTTATAACTGGCATCTGTGGATGGCACTGCGAATTGTGTTCACTGACAATGTTTTCTGGAAATAGTCCTGAGCCCATTTAGTGATGTCCATTACAGAATCATGCCTGTTGGTGATGCAGTGCCACCTAAGGGCCCGAAGATCACAGGCATCCAGTATGGTTTTTTGGCCTTGTCCCTTATGTACAGCGGTTTCTCCAGATTCTCGGAAACTTTTGATTATATTATGTACTGTAGATGATGATATATTCAACCTCTTTGCAATTTTACGCTTTTTTCTGAAATTGCTCCACTATTTGTCAATGCGGTATTAGGGGGATTGGTTATCCTCTGCCCATCTTTACTTCTGAGAGTCACAGCAACTCTCATTTTTATATGTTACTGACCTGTTGCCAATTGACCTAATTAGTTGCAAATTGTTCCTCCAGCTGTTGCTTTTTTGGAGCAGTAATGTTTTCAACCTCTTGCGCCCGTCCCCACTTTTTTTTGAGAAGTGTTGCTGTCATGAAATTCAAAATGAGCCAGTATTTTTCATGAAATAGCAAATCTCCCACTTTCAGAATTTGATATGTTTTTTTATGTTCTGTCATGAATACAATATGGGTTTGTGAGATTTCCATATCGTTGCATTCTGTTTTTATTCATTCGAACAACATCCCAACATTTTTGGAATTGGGGTTGTAACTTCTCTATGATTGGCTAATAGAATCCATGGGTGTGGATGTTAGAGTTGAGATGTTAGCCAATACAAAGCTATTTACGTGTTTAAATTTAAAATATGTTAAAATACGTGTTTAAACGCGCAGCTGCAAATTCAGCCTGTCAGGTTTTCTCTCATAAACTCATAAAAGCAGCTCAGGAAATAATTGAAACATGTCTGGCATGTCCCCTTGAACAGTCTCAAGCAATTTTATAATAAACAATGATAATAATCTCCACAGTCTCAGAACATATGAGACATACTGGTTTTGAACTGCCCATGGGTAGAATGAACATGTAAGTGTCTGCACAATCTTAATTAAAATAATTTTTGCAGTATACTTTTCTCTTTTTTTTTCTGCGTTGTACTTGCCCAAGTTGGTAAAGCCCACACCAAGAAACTTTTGCCAATTGTAGCTGGAATGTTGCAATCAAAAATAATCCACTCAGCCCTTCTGTCCTCTGAGGCTGAGGGGCCAATGTAAGAATGTGCTCCTCTGTGCAGGCAACAACTGGGCAGTTCCCTTGCTAAGCTCTCTTCGACATAATGTTAGCGGGTTCTGTGCTTGCGAGAAAAAAAGGTGCATATTCTCAAAGGCAATTCTCAAACCATGGGTGGAGATACTTATATAGGGACAGTATAAAGCATTAAACAAATTTTCAAAAAGACAATTTTACTTCACATATTCTAAAATTAAGGTCCTTTCATGTCTTTATGCCAGCAAAATACATCAGCATATGTTATATATACCCTGGTGAGGTGTTCCGGGCACGTCTAACCGGGAGGAGGCCCCGGGGAAGACCCAGGACACGCTGGAGGGACTATGTCTCTCGGCTGGCCTGGGAACGCCTCGGGATTCCTCCGCAAGAGTTAGAAGAAGTGACCGGGAGAGGGAAGTCTGGGTTTCTCTGCTTAAGCTCCTGCCCCCGCGACCCAATCTCGGATATGCGGAAGAGGATGGATGGATGGAAGTTATATATAATCTTATGGTAAAAGGTATACGAAATAGCAATTCTTATATCTGATGAAAAATAGTAGAGCTATAAAGCATTATAGGACATTATCTAAACATTTACATTTACATTTATGTCATTTTGGCAGACGCCCTTATCCAGAGCGACTTACATACGTCTTATTTTTATACAAGTGAGCAGTGAAGGTTAAGGGCCTTGCTCAAACAATATTTGAATTTTATTTTAAAGAAAAGTGTATATGAAATGTATATGAAAGTATAATATGGAACACCTAGTATTAGTATGTAGCATTTGTCTGCATAAGACGCTTGACGCCACATAAAAGCTACAGGTATTGCATTTTGCCAATTATGCACTAATATGATGTTAATTTAGTTGATTGATTCATACATAATCATTTGCATAACATATGCATTTAATAATTCATCACAACTAATCAGGCATTTATTAGTCATTTAAAGAAAACACATCCTTAATTATGAAATGTGAAGTGTTGATGAATAAATGATAATAATAAATAAATGGTGAATAAACCATTTAAGTATCTAATTTAGGTTTTATTAAGCAAAGAACAAGATCTTAATTACTCCTAATATATGTTCCTTAAAATAAAATTTTACTAATAGTGTTTATCTAAAACAGAGGTGTATTTTGCTCATGTGCAATTCTGACTCTGGACTTTTTTGTTGCTTTAGACAGTCTTGAGTGAGGAGCAGTGTTAAGTTCAGCACCACAGCTTGACAGTTTGGTGTAACCACAATTTGTCATGCTGACATTTTATGACTGGGGTTGTAAAGACTAACCAACTGTCATTCAATGACAATATTAAATGCGTAAATATAACACTATTCATTAAAGGTCCACCTAAAGGTTCAACTAACTGAATGGCCGTCCCTTACTCTTCCCTTTCCAAGTGGGAAGAATGTATAGTGGCCATCAACTGCCTGTTGTGTACTTCCAAGTACTTACATTCATGCTCCCTTGCTTTTGTCATGCTAAATAATATGATCCTCCATTTTCAATTTTTAAGTTCCCAAACTTGTTAGCCAACACCAGCAGGCACTGATTCCTCTTTTATTCCTCTTTATTCCTCTTCCTTTCTTCTTTTTTCTTGTCCTTCTGGTGCGTCCTTCTGGATTCCCACTACCGCTTTTAAAAATGCAAAACATGAAAGGTGCTCTTTAGAGAATTGTCCATTCTGGGCTATTGTAGCAGTGCAATATGGTTGACCTGTAGAAGTGGACCCACTCCCTATGTAGTATAAAGGCTTTCTAAGCTCTTGAAAACACAATAATTCATAGTTACAGGTAAATATACACTAATGAAAAAATACTTATGAGTATTATCTTCCATTTCTGATAATAGAACCCCCATAAGTTCTACATAGTGGATCTTTAATTAACATTATCTTCCCTTTCAAAGACCAATTTTTTTTATGGTTATAATTATGAACACTTACTTAAAATGAGCTGTATATGTAGCTGATGTGTCAGAAGAGCAGGCGGCAGGTGGATTTAAAAGCAGTAGGAATTTAATAATAAAGGCAGGCAGACTAAACCCAAAAACATATTCAAAAGCAGCACCTAAACAAAACCCCCTTGTCCCACCAGATACTCTAGTTTACCCTCTCTGCATTGTGAGTTGAGGATGGCTTTAACTTTATATACTAGTTGTCTGTCGATGTTGAGTGTGGCGGGAGGGGCATTGGAACGTTGGGGGGAGAAGCTTCCAAGATGGCGGCGCGGCAGTGAGCACGCAGCGGCCACTCCGGATCCGAAATGGTGCTTTTTTTGTGCTATTTGT
>JAQQZU010023626.1:0-14567 GCA_030068025.1 Parauchenoglanis punctatus | reverse complement strand
TCCGCGTGCAGCGTTTAAACACCAAAAATTAAAAAGAGAAAAACCACGTTCTCCAAAGAGAAAGAAGAAAAAGAAAATGTAACAGAAGGAAAAAAGGAAAAAACACTGCAAGAAATAAAATAATAGCGCAGAAGTACTAATAAAAAACGGAAAAAACACGTATAACAAACGCCAACAGTGGCAAAACTCCCGGCAAACGATTCAAAAACAGGAAATGACGTCACCAACTGGAATCACACACTGGAACACACACTGGAACACACAAACATATGCACAAAGCCTTAGACTTAGATTCTCTGTACCGACCACCAATAAAATTTAGGCTGTTTTGATTCACCTTCCTTCCCACTGTGTTGTGTTGCCTGCAGTGCTCACTTACATTTATATATTTATAGGCTTATATTTTGTGTGTGTCCATCCATCTTTATCCGTCTGGGTCGCGGGGGAAGCTGGAGGCGGTGTACACCCTGGGCAGGTCACCAGTCCAACACAGACAAACAACCACACAATGGGTAATTTAGAGTAGCCAGTTGACCTAATCTGTATGTCTTTGGACTGTGGGAGGAAACCCACGCATGCATGAGGAGAACATGCAAACTCCGCACAGAAAGGCACCCTGGGTGACCCGGGGATCGAACGTGTGTGTGTGTGTGTGTGTGTGTGTGTGTGTGTGTGTGTGTGTGTGTTTATACAAAGTGTGTATGTGTAATAATGCATAAATTATATATCAGCCTTTATCATGTACAGTGCACACACAAGCAACAACCAGTGACCAAGACAATGCACTTGCACTTCACCACTACAACCACAGAGCCGAAGTGATCAAGTGAGAATAACCCCAGTGATAACCAGCCTGTAGGGTGTCCACAGCTTACTAAAAGAGCGAAAGAAGGCAATCATTATTCAAATGTTATTCAATCAAATGGTTCCTAACTCCAGTAGCAGAATAACAAAATAAGTTACCAAAACCTATTTAAACAATAAGTTAGCAAAATGTATTATATAAATAATAAGCAAAACAAAGGTTTTGACTTCTGGCAAAATAATAAGTAGAAATTTAGCAGTAGACAGTAGACAGTACTGTAGTCAGTAGAGTCAGTAGAGTAGTACAGTAGACAGTAGACACAGCAGTAGATCCAATGAGAAACTCAATAGAGTCATGGTCTCTCAGGTGTCAATGTAATGCTACGCTTCACACCTCTCTTAGCCTAACCTAGTCTTGACATAAAATCACTCAGACATAGTAAGTTTAAAAGTGCATATATTCATGGGAACCATTATACTATGATTAGCCACAAAATGCTAAGCTGCCTTCCTGGGCAAATACCCGAGCTGGTTGGAAGGGCCTCCTGTGAATTTTTGCCTAGGGCCCCAACAACACACTACCAGCCAAAAACGCGCTGATGTGCTCAACATGAAACACTATAAACATCTCATCAGTACGTTTATGCCTTTTGCATTTTAAGTGTTACACTGTAGCCAGTTGTAAAAGTTTGTTACAGTAATGTATATATTCTCAAACAAACACAGACATATGCAACACAGTATCAAAACGATTTTTATTTATTTACAATATAAAGTGTTTTTGTAACACTCTCCATACCTGACAGAAGAAAACCATGAAAAACATTCAGCAAAATAAAATGTTTTCAGTTAAAAAAAAGGCAATTTTTTTCCAAACTCCAAATACAAAAAGACAAACAAATGAATGAAAAACATAAGAATCCTGGCCACAGAATCACAACACAGTATCATAAGCGATATGCTACCTGGCTAAACAGCGGGGAAGGAATATTCTGGAATGACAGATCCAGCCACCAAAAGCTCCCACGTCATCACTACAATGATTGCCTATTGACTGGAGAAGAGGTATGCATGCAAGCGGATGGCAGTCATACATGCTAACACATGGTGTGTAAATTAATTGACTGAATAAGCTATTTCTCATTCTATTTCTATTTCTATTTCTAACACCTCAGAACCATATATTTTATCAATACAATTATTCATACATTCCTCTTTTATTAACACAGTTTGCATTTTGAGTGCATTCATTATGAAAAACTTTACACACACCTCAGTGAAGTAGCACAATATCATAATGATCACACTTGTTTATTTTGCAGAAATTCCTCAGTCAGCAAGTAAGTTGATGAATGAAAACATGCATCATCTAGGTAATCAGCCAAAATGATTAACTCTGTTCCCTATATATTCGAAAGTTGACATTAGTAAAATTCATGAAACAAAATGGAACAAGAAGCACAAAGAGGGGTAGAGATAGAGGAAAAGGTAGAGTAAGAAGATCTGTATTCAATTCAGTTGTATTTGTATAGGTTTTTTAAAAACAGACATTGTCACAAAGCAAGTTCACAGAACTACATAAATTATGACTATGAACATTTGAATCTATAAATTTATCTCCATATATATATACGGATATGGTGACAGTGGCAAGGTTACGCTCCCTGAGACAACAAAAGGAAGAAACCAGACACAAAAGGGAACCCATCCTCATTTGGGTGGCGCTGGATAGTGCGATTACAACTAGCACATTTATGCAACTGTATGTTATATGGTCAAAAAAGTACAGTTACATAATTCAATATAGTTTTAAAATAAAATTTCTGTCAGAGCTGATTCACTGAGGGAGATTTGAGTGCAAGACTGTGGTAATATAAGCCCTACAGAAAAGCACACTTCCTCTTTCACACAGAGCTTAAATAGGAAGCACATGTTGTGGGCTTTTTTCGATGCAAAATGTTTTTTGTTCTCATTCAATAACCAAAATACCAGCAGAAACCAGTTCTGCAGAGCCAGTATCTATGCAAAATGTTATCGGCCATATTCCTTCCTTTACTCAACCAGCATCTCTGGAAACGGCTCTTTATCTCCTCCGTTGTCCCCTTTGCAGGGAGGCAGGAATGATGACCCTCTTGCAGTGAGTGGTGTGAATCTGCGTTGCATGTTCTTCGAAATTTCTGTGGAAATCCTTCACCACAATCCAGTCACCAGATTTCAGACTTCAGATTTCATTGAAGTTGTGGCTGGCTGAAGAGAGGGAATATTTGACCTGTTTGTGAATAGAGGACAGTACAGACACACAATCCACACAATAACACATTTCATCTTCACAATGTGCAGTCAGTGTCTGTGGTTTGGCTCACCACCCCACTCCTGTGTTTGGTGGTCTGACAATAGAATTTCAAATGGACTTAGATTGTTTCTAAACCTCACTTGCATGTGCATTCATTTCTGTCAGCAGGGCTTCCACCACAGCTCCGGTGTTGTTTAGATGTTGGGAATGCCTCAACCCATTTTAAAAACATGTCTACAATTACCAAACAGTATTTCTTCCCTTCTGCTGGTGTTAGCTCAATGAAATACATTTGGAGATGATCAAAAGGCATTTCAGGGGCTGGATGAGCCTCATGTGGTAGGGCCTGTCCTCTACCTCTATTGTGTTGTGCGCATATGAGGCATTTTTCACAAAATTTTTAGTTTGTAGACATATATTTCATCATCTCCCCTTTTGATGCATGGTCTTTCCCATGTATCACCTTAGCAAAGGAGGAAGAATAGTGACTAGGCAAGATCAGCTGACCACAATTACCTGGACAGGGACCAAGGCCATACCACACACCATCGTGCTTCTCACACCCAGCAAGACTCTACAGATCTACATCCATGCGTGAGGCTTGTTTCTGCATGTCCAATAGTGAGAGAAACCTAGGCTGCGAATTAGGAGGAATACAGTTAATTAAAGGTAATGCTAGCACATAAGGGAGGCTGCTCACTTAGTAGCTGTGTCTAGTCAGTTGTTACCTACAGAGACAGAATCAGAATTATTAGTGTGAGCTTCACATTTACAAATGGCAACCTGGCTAGGGAGCAGAACAGCACCTAAAAGTTCACTGGTAAGTTTGTGATGTGTAATAGTGGAAGTGGGAAGCCTCTATGTTTCCACAGAGTGCCAAATTCATGTGCAACACTGAAAGCATACCTACTGTCCATGTAGATAGTGGCAGTTTTCCCCTCTGACAGTTTACCAGCCTTATTTATGGCAATCAATTCTGCAGCCTGTGCAGAGAAATGAGATGGAAGCAACCTGGAAACATGGGTTTCATGGTTTGACACAACAGCAAATCCAACTTTATTCTTACCTGATTCAGGATCATGCGATGCGGAACCATCCATGTACATTATACAGTCAGAATTTGGAAAAGGCTCTCTGAAAGGTCAGGTCTGGGAGTACAGACCTCTGAGACCATAGTAATGCAACAGTGTGGTTCACCATCACCCTCAATGTGTAGGAGCGATGCTGGATTGAAAATAATACAGATCTTTACAGCAATGTTGGGCATTTCCAAAAGCACATCATTGTAGCACAGCCATCATGCTGCAGAGAAGTGAGATGTTTTTTTTGTTCCAAGAGCAGAGCAGAAACAGCTTGAGGAACTAGGAGCACAAGGTCAGAGTAAAGTGTGAGTGAAAGGTTTTCTGAGGTCTGGAATTCCCAGGCATGGGGTGCTCTGGTGCACCTTTTCAATTCAGCAAAGGCGGCCTCTGCTTCTGATAAAAAAAGAGAATTGAAGCTTTGCTTCAGTGCTTCATTATAGATGGTAGGAGATTCACAGTAACCTTGACGCAAGCATGTAAATGTGTAAGATTGAGTGAGTTGAGCGAATTGCCACCCCGCCCAGGTACCTGGTTCACATTCTTTTCTGGTCATTAGGACATGTCGTTCAGTTGGAATGACATAACACAAATTAATGCTAAATGCTTACATGCTGGTGCTTTAACAAATTGATGGGTCTACTGTGTGCACCCAATCACATGCATTTCAACTGCCATGGGCCCAAATCTTTCCATCGCTCCCCCTTTTTCTTATTCAGTGATACATGAGGCGCTGTGTTTAAACTAAATGTTCCCTGATACCCAGCTGGAGGATGCACAAGCACTGCACACCTATGTGAGTACCAAAATAACTTTCTTAGAATGATCTTATACTTTTTGTCATATCTAAACCAATCCGTCTCCAATTTATTATTTACTGTATTGTGTGGATTAGTGCGCCATTTAGCCGTGTCAATCAGGGTGTGGTTCGTATGTCTAAGGGTGTCAATTTCCAAGATGCATACGAAGGAGGCAGAGAATAAGCTGTAGCGGAGGAAGAATATATGGAATAAAAAATATTTATATATGGCATAAAAATTTTTTTTGAAATAACTGTGGTGGAAAAATCTGGAAAACTTGGTTTGATTAACACTCAGGACTCCTTAATAAGCTGACAGAAAGATTTTATTCTTTATACACGCGTGCAGTCTCTCTTATACAGCGAGGTTCAGAAGAGCGCACTTCCTCTTTCACACTGAGCGCAGGCATTCTGGGTAAAAGGCAGATTCTACACACACACACACACACACACACAGTCAGAGGGATAAACATGTACATCATATCATCACATATACATGATAAAGGCTTATTTTTCTCCTACAAAACTCTCTGAGGAGTTCCACATTTTTGTTTAGCTCGGGGACAGACAGTCTCAATATGGTGGAACCTGAGCGACAACTCTAATGCACCTAGCAAACGGTCGGTTTCGCCTCCTAATCTGCTCCCTGGACTTGGCTCTGGATTGTTACAGATTAACTAGGCCTGCTATGAGACTGAGCTATGCTGCAAGAAATGAGATCAGTACCATCCTGAGTGGGAAGGATACCGTCCCGTCCTATCAAGCCAGTTTTGCCCTCAAAACTATTCCAATTACTTCTAAACCCACACTATTTTTGGAGCACCATATGTACAACCAGCAGCTCAGTGACCATAGCCTGCTGTAAGATACAGTACATTGACATGCCACACTGGGATGGGGCCAGAGCACACTACTGGATCGGACATCACCTCTGCTAATTTAAACACCTCTACAAAGTTACATTTTGTAACCTCTTACTGATGAAGGTCAATTTGGTCAATGAACATTAATATCTGGTGCCCTGGCTCCCAGTATACACCTAACTAAAGCTGCTGGTGGCCCTAACAACCTTGTTAATTTCACCTGCCTTAAGATAGAGTCTCCTATAACCAGAGCTCTTTTAGGTTTCTCAGTGGGTGCCTCACTGAGGAGTGCAAACCTGTTTGACACATGAAGCAGAGAGGAGTTGTGCTCCTATGGGCAAGCCTTAGTGCTAGTTTTGGCTCTGCAATTATGCTGCCGAGTTGTCACCCATTTGCCCTGCTGTGAGGGCTCTAATGCTGGAGCTGGGGGATTACTAACTCTGACTAAGGCATCCGGAGTTTCCCCTACAGACACTTCACTGCTCTCACTCACTTCACTGCTCTCACACTCTCTAGAGTCTAGATGCACCTCTAATGCTGCAATCTTCTCTGTCAGTGAGCTAACTAATATGCACTTATCACAAGTAAAACTAATACTAATGATGGAGGAAGAATGACTAAACATCTTGCACTCCACACACTGAACAAACTGAATGTGTGCGATGATAAATGTTGAAGTACCATAGTTAAAGATTTTTCCGGGAATAGGCTGGTCCGACATGGATGGCCTCCACTTGCTGCGTTTAGACAGGGAAAAAAAAAGAAAAAGAAAATAATTCCACAAAATTACTGATGAAAAACAAACAAATAAAAAAAGGTTTAGTATGACACTGACAGCAGACAAATATCCACTATTGACTGTATTCCATTAAAAAAAAAAAAACAAGGTAAGAATGAAAAATATACAGAGTGACATTTGAGAAGACTGATTGTGTGTGTGGAAGAAACTTTGAAACAACTCCACAAGATCAAATGGTCCCCAGAATCTCCTTTATTGGAAAGAACACGGACTGATCCATTCAGAGGGTAAATCAACAGATAGATGAAGCCTCCTGCTGTCACAACAACTACACGAGCAGACACGCGTCCCATTACCATAGCAGCGCTAGCGGACAAGCTCACAACAACATCCGGGGCTAAAGCCCTGCTTCCGGGTCACTGGGTATAAACACGGAAGTATCGGACTGCTCGCTGCTTATTCATGAACTCGGTAACAGTTTATGCTACAAGCCCCCTCTTTTCCATAAGCATTTTGGATTATCCGTATCGGCCTTCCTGGACTAAGGTTTGTTTAAGCGTTTATTCCTACGCTCGGTTTTATTTTCGTCTTTTGTATGTGTGCTTCATTTCCGTGGTTGTACTCCTGCTGGATATACTGTGTCTTGCCATCCTCCCCTTGCACCCCCTCTGGGAGTGCCACAGTGTCTCGATGTTTTCAGGAAGGCCTATGTTTATACTGCGGACAACCAGGTCACCTCATACAATCATGTCCCGTATGGCCAAGGAATCCCAAGATGGGAAATTCCAACACCTAACAGGCCAGGGCTCAGCAGTGGCCCCGCGGACCAGTGTGAAGTGCCCATCTCACTCACATGGTCTTCCAACCCCAATTCCCCGCTCCTGTCCAAAGCCTTCATTGACTCCGGGTCCTTGGTCCACCTCATCGACCGATCTCTGGTTAGACGCCTCCATGTTCCCTATTGCACCTCCCTGGTGTTACTCTCTGTCGCTGCCCTAGGTGGGCGACCCCTCGGCAAGGGCTGTTTAGATGAACTCACGGAGCCGCTACACCTCCTTACACTTGACAATCACCACAAGGACTGTTCCTTTTTCCTTATGGATATACCTGACGAACCTATAGTATTGGGCTACCCCTGGCTGGCTGCCCACCAGCCCCAGTTCGACTGGGCCAAGGGCAAGCTGTCCAAGTGGGTACCATCTTGCACAAACCATCTCTGGGAAGAACCCCAGGACTCGCCCATCTCCGTCCCTGGGCCTGGCTCCACCCTCACGGCTCGTTTGTGTGCTGGGAAGGACACCTCCGACATGACCCTGGTACTGCCCGAATACCTCGACCCGGCTCAGGTGTTCAGCAAGAGCCGAGCCGCCTCTCTACCTCCTCACAGGGAATATGACCTTGCCATTGAACTCTTACCTGGCAGCAGCCCCCCTAGGGGGTGCATCTTCTCCCTATCCATACCAGAGACCTTTGCTATGGAGGAATGCATCTCTGAGGCCCTCACTCAGGGCCTGATCAGACCCTCCACTTCTCCTGCTGCTGCTCCTTTCTTCTTCGTAGGGAAAAAGGATGGCTCACTCCACCCCTGTATTGATTACAGAAAACGTAATCAGATCACTGTCAAAAACAAGTACCCGTTACAAATGATGGACTCTGCCTTTGAAAGTCTCTCCGGCACAACTATCTTCTCTAAACTTGACCTTCGCAACGCCTACAATCTGGCCCATATATGGGAGGGTGATGAGTGGAAGACTGGATTCATCACGCCCAGCGGTCACTATGGATACCTTGTGATGTCATTTGGCCTTTGTAACAGCCCGGCTGCCTTCCAAGCCCTGGTCATTGATGTCCTGCGGGAATTCTTGGGTCACTTTGTATTCGTGTACCTGGATGACATCCTCATCTTTTCTCCTGATCACAAGACTCATCACCAACATGTTCGGCAGGTCCTCCAGCACCTTCTCCAACACCAGCTATTCGTCAAACTAGAGAATAGCGAATTTCACACGACTACTACGACCTTCCTGGGATTCGTCGTCCACATTGCTAAAATGTCAAAACTGTAATTATAGATATTTATGAAATATTTAATAGTAAATGTAAGGCTTCTAACACCAGTAACAACATTGACAAACAGAATTTATTGCTGTCTAAAGTACAAATTAAAAGAGATACATTTATGAACAACAGGGACTGCATCAAACTTATTCACAGTTTTGGATCATCACATCACAGACTGACCTTTTGATACGGGATGTACTTCAAATCAGTATTGTCCAATGCATTTAAAATGCACTTAAGTGTTCTGGTAATACCAGTGACAATATTTTGGGACAATTTTTAAATAACTTTAATATTTTACAATATGCCTTATATCTATAGATATATATCTGTTATATATGACATATATGTTATACTATATGTTATATGTAATGGTATACATTTCTCTGTATTAAGAATACAGTACTAACTACTGAATCTGCCTGTGTAATTGCCTATTTTATACTAAAACAAAGTACCCAAAAATATTTTTTTAAAATGTAAAAGCACATAATTCATATAACAGACTTAATTATTTACTTTAATAACACTTCCCCTTAAATTGTACAAATAAAACTTTGATGTCATGTTTCATATTTTAACAGATTTTTCACTTGGGCCACTCTTAAGATAATGAGATAATGGCACATATAGTTCATATATTCATAAGTTACTCGAGAGTCATTCACCGGGTCATAATACATCATCTTAATGTCAAGGCCATTAAGAGAAAACAAATAAAAAGAAACACTGTTAATGTTTTTGTTTCTCTGGCAGCCTACTGTGAATAATGCTATACTCATGAGTATGGCTTTGGGTCATTCCGGTTCTGTGTGGACTTTAAAAAAGTAAAAACGAGGTTTAAATTTGACACATATCCGATAACTTGCATTGATGAACTGCTCAATTGGTTAGGCATAGCTCTCTTTTTATTTGACAATAAATCTTACCAAGGGGTACTGGCAATTTCCCTTGACTCCAATATCCAGAAAAAAAGAACACAGCCTTTAATACTCAAATTGGATACCCAAATTTGTCACGCTTCCATTTGGGTTGTTTGGAGCCCCAACAACATTTCAACGACTCATGGACAGAATCCTCTGTGATACTGCCTACTTAGATATAATCATTTACAGTAACAATTGGCAGCAGCATTTGCAACATCTAAGGGCTGTCCTGAGATCCCTGAGATGGGCAGAACTCACATCAAATATTGTGTCTGGACTTCAGGCAGGTGCGTTCCCAAAATAATAAGCCTGCAGTGATTGAGGGGGGTGAGGCAGTTCCTGGGGCTGAATATTATAGAAGATTTGTAACTAGTTTTTTGGGCACCACCAGCCCACTGACTGACCTCACTAAAAGTGGGGCACCAGATCCGGTCCAGTGGATGCAGAGATGCGAGTGAGGTTTTTCCCCAGGTTAAAGTGATTTTGTGTGTGGGCCTGTTGTTGCATTGTCCTGACTGCTCAACAGACTGATCTATCAGCACAGGGTTGAGGGCCATTTTGTACCAGGTTGTTTAAATTCAATGTGGTTCACAAGCCAGGGGCACAGATGATGGTGGTGGATTACCTCCCTCGCCATGGGGGGAGTCTGCTGCAAGCTGGATGGCTCCCCAGACTGAGTCAGGTGGGGGGAATATGTGGCAGTGAGGGCCTGACTGAGCATCACCTGTGGATGGAGAAGAGGCAGGTAGAAGCAGCAAGTAAAAAGTCCCACCTTTATCTAGTCACCAACAATTAACTAATGTGTGCCTTGTGTGCTTGCAGGGTAGTCAGTGAGCACAGAGAGAGAACCAGCACAGTATATGTGTGTGCGCGTCCATATGAGCGAGCATAAAATGTGTTGAAAAGCCAAAATAAAACTTACCCCTGAGTTGTTGCAAGGCTAATTGTGGAAATATCTGAAGAGTGGGCAAGCTAATGTTATGACCAGTGGCAGGCAGCTAGCTGATGCATTTTCCTTGAATTCCGTAGAGATGATTATACTGGCAATTGAAACATTGAGCAAAAATTTGGATACTCAAATGGTTGCTCTTTCTCCAGAAATGGTCTCCATCTGTCAAGATTTGTATATGGCTGTCAGCTCAGTACAGACTGCTAGCATGCAAAATAACAACTTATATCATTCTGTCACAAATTTGGGCTCATCGGTCAAGGCCCTGGAAACTACAGTGAAATGCCTAAAGTCAGAGATATGTAGCTTGAATGAAAAATGCTTGGACTTGGAAGGCTTTAATCATCAACCAGAATATCCTGCTAGTTATTCCCACTCCTACAGTAGTTAAGTGAGAGCATCCCATGGCAGTTCTGCACAACTGTGTTGAAGGAGATATTGGACCGTGAGGATGTGTTAAGATCATGAACATCACACACTGACAACAAAACCTAAACAAGGAGAAAAGACCACCCATGATGGGTTTCACAGTGCTGCCTTCTCGGTGCAGCCTCTGGCTTCTCCTCCTGGTGGCATCCACATGATGGTGAGAAGTGCTTGCTTCTCTCAGACAGTGGGGCTGTGTAGTAAAATAGGTATATTTTACAACCAATTACCCAAGCTAGTGAGTTGGGGCATATATGGACTTCATATGGGCTAGTGCTTGAGCATGGGGGATAAATATCTTTTGCCTGTAAAATGTTGTATTTTTGTTTTCCATGTTGTTGTTTTTTCGTTTTTGTTTTTTCGCTCCATTCACTTGTATTTGAATTTTCTTTTTGTGAGCCAACAACTGCATTTCCGTAACTTTTTTTAATTCAGAAGAAAATTTTTGTTCCGTATGGCTTATACAAACATATTCATATAACTACTTAAGGATAAATGAGTCCCAGTGTCCTTGAAGTAATGAATTGTTTTTTTTTTTCTGCAAACCCAAATTAAATTAATCTGTCTTTTATAACAATAAACTTTAGGGAGTTATGCTTTTTAAAGTGTTTTGGATTGTAAGACCTTTGACTAGCTAGTAAAATAAAAAAATTAAAAAAACACATGCTGAGGCTGATGACAAAATAAAGTAAATCTCATACTGTGGTTAAAACTTATGATGACATAAATCTGTAAAAAAAAAGTATTATTTTCAATTTTTAACAAAAAAGTACATGCCACAAGCAACTTGATGCAAAGAGAACTATGGTTTACAATGATTTCTTTTCCACTTTTTTCTTAGCATTAACAACTGATAACTGCTTTACTGTTGCTTATTTTACTGGAAAAATATGTTGTTAAAGTCAATCTTTGTATACTGCTAGAGGTCTTTAACATGTGAAAGAAAAGGTATTTCTGGAGCACACTTCTTCAGCTGAAATGATCCTTTGCCAAATGGGCTAAAAATACTTTTCATTTTGTATCTTGTAATTGCTTACAATTGCTTGCTTATCTTGTCATAGGGAGACAAGAGCATCAGGAAGAAATAAGTCCAACCCCAACAAACATGTGCATCGTTGTACTTTCAGGGAGACCAGAGACTTTTTTGTTTGTTTACTATGGCTTGGTTTTCAGAAATCTCAAGACTGGCTCAATGAAGAGGACCCAGGAAACAATGGATCTCCTCATTGAGCCTTAGCTGAGGCTGAGCGCAGTCTATCCCAGCACCATGCTGGCTGACTACTTTCAATGTGCTTCTCCTGTTCACGGATGAGTGACAGATGAATTCCCAAGCACAAATCCATAGGGACTCCCTATACAGACGAGTGTGTGTGTGTGTGTGTGTGTGTGTGTGTGTGTGTGTGTGTGTGCGCGCATTTGCTTGCTTGTTCAGAGGCAGATTGCAGCTGCAGAACAGGGAGGTCCCGGACCATTGTTAGCCCCACACAATGGCAAGAGTAACAGGAGCCTTCTTTACAAGGTGAGCATACACTCTGTATGCAAATTCAACAACAAATGCAGAGTGGAAAAAAATAAGGATTTACATATAGCTTCAATGTGATAGCTTATGTGAAACAGAGAGGTGTAGAGACTATGTAACAGACTTGAACACACACATACACACACAGACCTGTTATACAGAATGAAACATAATGTTCATGTTTGCCTTTTTTGTGGCGAATCTTAAAAAGGTTACAAAATGTCTGTTATTAGTTTCAGTTTGCCTTTCTATTAATTTATCCACTATACATTCCTTATATGTCATTTAAAATCTGATGTGCAGAGCAATGTCTCCTTGTCTCCTGTCTTGATTTGATTTGGCTGTGTGTTTCCTCAGGAGGTGCATTTGGACAAAACCAAAAATATGTGCCATGGATCAGCCATGGCCTAATAGCAGAGCAGCGATGAATGCCCTTTAAAAGCATGCTTGCAAGAAAGTTTAAGTGTCAGTAATTGAACTGATTTATAATGGTGAGGTATGCCTTGATTAAGTACTGAAGTCTACATATTTCTTTGTGATCATTTATAGAACTAAGCAGCACAGATCTGGCAAACAAGACAAATGACTAGTATAGAAAGGGTAACGTTTGTAGTTGCCATGTGGTTCTTGTTCCAAACACACACAACTAGAAGTGGAGTGCTCTTTTATTTGTTTTATTTATGGTTTTGTGTTGCATGTAATGTGCACTAGAATAGTAAAAGACACAAACAACACAATATGCATGTTATGTTGGCAGAATATATATGTGGTTGTCCATATTTTAGTTACCTCACTCAAAATATTTGACCATTTATAGGATTCTTACAAACACTGCTCTTATAAATACTGCTCTAAACATTTTCTCCACTCATCCACTACAGTGGACTGTCAATTTCTGGTTCCAAGTTTGTGTACTTGCTGCTTGTGACTATTCATTTATTTGTTATTTCCTATAGTACCTAAAAAGAGACATCACACAACATTCAAATAGAAAGGAAAAAAAAATACCAGTGACAATAAGATTTAGCTGTGTTATTACTAAAGTAACAAACTTATCTCAAGACATGCCTGAGGATCAATATGTAGGTAGGCTTCATTCATTAGATTATAAAATAGTATATTATTATATACTATTTTTATATATACACTGTTATATATACTGCTTTATGTTACCGACTGTTTTTGCAGATTTCATCTCAAACCTGGTCAAACCTCTTTAGAAAAAACATTAATTGTTGAGACTTTTTAACTAATTGAGACTTTGATATTTATGTCAATTACAAAGGAGATCCTCTATACAGTGTTCATGTCCATTCTAGAGCCAATACGGGTTAATCAGAACATAATAGGACCCACTCATGATGGTGGTCACTCCCTTGATCTAATACTAACTTTCATATTAAGTATAGATAATGTAGTGGCACTTCCACAGTCAGAAACTCTCAGATCATTATCTCATCTCTTTTAAAATGTGTCTTAGTAATAATATGTGCACCTTGTCATGCTATTGTTAAAAATGAACATTCATGACAGCCAATGAACAGAGTTCTATTTATAATCTCCCAGAATTATCAACCTTGATTGTATCACCATCAGATTGCACAGAACTCGATCAGGCAACTAATTGCTTAGAGTCAACATTTTGCTATAGACTAGACAATGTAGCTCCACTTAAAAAATAATTAGAGAGAAAAAATTAGCACCCTGGTATAACGATAACTCATACACCCTAAAAAAGACCACTAGGAAAATAGAACGTAAGTGGTGTCAAATTAAGCATTTGTTATGTTCCCAAATCCTTTAAATTAGCAGTTATCAAACCCCTGATTAAAAAACCTGATCTTGACCCCAGTCACCTGTCCAACTGTAGGCCAATATCCAACCTCCCCTCTATTTCCAAGATCCCAGAAAAGGCTGAAGCACAGCAATTATGCTCGTGCCTACATAGGAATAGCATTCATGAAATGTATCAGCCAGGATTCAGAGCTCACCATAACATAGAGACAGCACTGATTTAAGTGTTTAACTGCAGAGGTCAGTGGTAGCTCAGTGGTTAAGACATTGGACTAGTGATCGGAAGGTCGTGAGTTCAAATCCCAGCACTGCCAA
>JAQQZU010023625.1:0-14573 GCA_030068025.1 Parauchenoglanis punctatus | reverse complement strand
AGTAAAACCCCAAGATGAGCTTTTCAAGAGGGTGTTTGGTTGTGGAGTGCAGTGTCCCTTTTGCAGAACACCATGTGAGGCAGGAGGAAAGAAACATCAGCTGCACCATGCAGCTGTGCACAGACCACAAGGACTTGGCACTTACAGAGATTTGGAGTCTAATATCCTCAGTGAAGAGATTTGTACATCTAGTGTTCATGGCAATGGGACATTTGAAAACCATGAAACAAATTTCCAACATCATCCTTATAAAGACTACCGGAAATACTACCCAGACTGGCATATCGCACCTGACACGTCAGTAGAGGCCTCAGATTACTGGAAGTATGTGCTGGTGACATTCAATAAGCAATTTGCTGAGATGTATAAAGCAGAGCCAGCTATGTATCCAGGGGCATGGAATAGAATAACTAAAGAAAAGGCTCTTATTAGTCTGAAATGTACTTTCAACATTACGTGAGACAAATTTGCTTGTTGAGAATCAAAATATGTCAAGTTCTGACAAGAAATTCACAGCTTCCTAAATTGTATTATTGCTCAATTAACTCAGTTGAAAATTGCTAGTAATTATTACTGAAATATGACATACTGTAAATCTTTCTAAAAGTTTAATTAATTAGCATGTAAAATATCTCAATAAATTAAGAAAGCAAATAGTATAAAATGGCTAGTGAAGTTTAGTATGACATTTGATGTTTGATTGTGCCTGTATTTTTTATTTTTTTTTTATATTAAATTTATATGTATTATGGTTGGTTGTAATGTCAAGTGTCCTTGCAATGTGCTTTAGAAATACAATCATACAATAATGACTGATACTAATCAAATTTTAGACTCATCTTTGCATTGTACTTAAAACATATAAACATATTGCATCATGCATATTTCTTATAACAATTGACATAAGCCATTAAAACAATCCATTGCCTAAAATTTCCTGATAGCACCATGTGCTTGTAGATTAGGCTGAATTACAAATCCAAATGATGTCAAGCTATCTTGGGCTCACCACTCCTAGATAAAAGGAAAGGGCCAGGGTCAATGGCAGTTGGGTTTCAGGCATGTCATATACTGTCTTATAATTAATATTAATTTTAAATGATAACTGGATTTGGGAATGTGAAATGTCATTTTGCTGGTTGAGAATGAACCTGAGATAATCATAGACTATGTCTCTCCTACTCTGAAGCCCCCAAAGGAATTATGCCTCAGATAAGAATGGGTATGCTCAACGTAGGGTTTTGATATTTCACCTTACAAGACAGAAAGATCTGTATTTTTGTGGGTATGCAGCAAATAGCAGTTATTCATCCTTCTTGGATAAGGTGGAGCACGTGCTGAAGAAGGTACCTTTTAATTATGACCTCAAATTGCAACTGAGGGATTTCAGTACACATATTGATAGACACTAGGGTCGTAATTGGAGGGACTGTCTCCTTGATTTGAATCTGAAAAGCTAATTGATAATAGATTTCTGTGCAAGCCACAGATTGTCAACAACAAACTTTTGGTTTGAGCACAGCATGCTTAAGAGTGCCTTGCAGAAGCCTAAAGCAGAATTACAAATTTAATTAACCTCTCCAAATCTACTTTTCCCTTGTACTGTGTGAGGATGGGGGCTTTGAACCGAAGTAGACCACATTTAAGTCCTTAATTTGAGGCAGCTACCATAAGCTGTTGCTGGATGGTTGTCTGTCATAGCAGTAGAAAGGGGATGCCAATGATGAGGAAAGCCATTAAGTTGAAGTAGGAGGCTTTCCAATTAATGCTAATGGAAGTGTCTCTTCATTCAACTGAAAACAGGAGGTTTGAGAAGCCATGGAAAATTAATTTCTGGTGAACTCATAGATCAGTCAAACCATTTGGCACCAAAGGAGAGGCAGATGAGCCTATGTACTAGCTCTGCTGAGCACATGGAAGCATTGACATCAACTGGACACTCTTTAGTCAAGTGGACATACACAGTTGGACATTTGAAGTCCATCTCTGTGGATGAGACTACTGTAGTGGTCAAAATATCAGTTCAAACATCTAACACTGAAACTTCTTATGTTCATGTAATTATTAAAACATAAAGACATGACACCTACAGAGATTTGGAGACTAGTATCCTTTGCTGGGAGTCAATGAACTATGATCATCCAGCGGCTATTCACAAAAGAAAATCCTCCTCCTCCATGACAATACAAGGCCACATGCTGCAAAAGTGATGAAAGACATGATTTCATCCAAACTTCAAGAATATATGAAATTAAATAGATGAATTAATTTCCTCAAAACCAGAATCCGTATGTTGCACCAGTATTCATTCTTTGTATTATTTTAGAAAATTACAATTAAAGTTTGCTCAAAAGGGCCATGACTTACCCTAATAATTGCACCTGTGAGTTATTGCAAGACTGCTTCACACTTTTTCATTCATTTCATTCATCAGAACCACTTTGCAGGATTACTCTTGTTTCATACTCACAATTTGGTTGGTCACTGTGGAAGAAACATGCCTGCAGAGTATCCCCAGATACTAATTCATACAAATACTAATTCATATATTGCTTCCCTTTGAAGTTTTATCTGCAGATGAGGTCAAATAAAAGAAATAATCTCTGACAATAGAACAACTGTTGTGTTAACAGAACCAGAGCTAAGAGAAGCACTTTCTCAACTGAACCTTAATAAGATCCAGAATTCAATCCATGCTGAAGGTATCACAGGGATCAGTCACAAAAGAACAAACCCTGGTTGATGAGTCTTCAAACTCCTCTGTATGAGGTAGAGGCTATCATTAATGATAAAAGCCCATTCCACTGTTTGGGATCTTTGATAAACAAGTCTACTATTCTAGAAGAAGGTGGAAACAGGTACAATATGTGTCAGATCTATTATGGAAACAGTAGACACAGAATATGTTCTATTAATGCAGGGGAGACAAAGGTGGAATGGGGTAAAAACAAATCTGAAGCCGGAAGACCATAATGTTTATCATAAAGGAAATGGGATGCTATTATGGGAAGCATAATGAAGACCTTTCCTCCCTTTTTATTTAAAGTTGACGTTTTTGATTGCACCTGTGAGTTATTACAAGCTTGCTTCACACTTTTTCATTTCCCCAGAACCACTTTGCAGGATTACTCTTGTTAAATACTCACAATCTGGTGGGTCACTGTGGAAGAAACATGTTGACTCTTCTTATTTAAAGTTTACTTTTTTTTTGATATCTTGCACTTCTGGGCCACTGCAGGCTTTCAGTTTTGGAATATTAATTCTGATCATAACCGGCTGCAAAATAAATAGCTCTGACATCACCTTGAGCATGCATCCTAGCGTGGAATACATTTGGTAAGCAATTATGACACTTTATAATTTCCTACACTACAAATTTAATTGTATTGTTATTTTATTATTTGCCTACATATATTTAAAGATATTTTCCTTAGTTTGTTCAACAACCTGGCCAGATAATGCAATTGATTTATGGTTGTTTCAGGTGTGGAGGGTAAATATCCTACCTCCATATTGGGCAGCCTCCAATCTGTCTCTGATGGAATCTACCACTGTGTCTGTTCTCAGTGGAAGTTCATGTAGTATGGATATGTATCACTGTTGTCCTCAACAGTGATTCAGGTGCATTCCTTTGGACCGTATCCCTCCCTGTCTATGAGATACACCATGCATAAATCCTTTAGAGTCAAGTAATCTTATTAGGTATACTGGTCAGCTCTCTATTTAATTCAATTTTCAAATGCATTCAATTGCATTTATATGGTACTTTAAACAATGGACATGATCACAAAGCAGCTTTACAAATATTCAGATATATATTGAAATTCATCCCTAATGAGCACACCAGAGGTACTGGTTGCAAGAAACACCTCCTTGAGCTGACATGAGGAAGAAACTTTGAGAGGAACTCAAAAGGGAATCCTCTTCTGGGTCACAACAGATAGTGAAACTCATCTACATGTGTGTACTATAGCGATAGTGTGAAAGGATCTTGAGTATAAGCTTCTTGAGTCATTTCTGATTACATTAGAGTTTTAACTTTAAGTGTATAGTGTGTGCTTGGGGGATAAAATACAATAACAGTATTTTATAATTAACACAACATTTTATTGGGAGCTAATGCAGCATGAATAAGATAGGGGTGATGGGGTCAAATCTTCTGGTTCTAGTAAGGACATTGGTTCCTGCATTCTGGACTAATTGGAGTTTGCTTATGCACCTACTGGAACATCTAGACAGCAAGGGATTACAATAGTCCAACCGGTGACGAAAGCATAAAGTAGTTTTTCTGCATCATTTCTTTTAGCAATTTTTTATTTTAACTATTTCTGAGATGAAATAGTCTATGTTAGTAACTTTATCTAGATGAGCTTCAAATGAGAGAATGGAGTCAATAATCACATACTTACTGCTACACATGGTGTAACTGAAAGGTCACCCATAGTTAATACATAATCAGAAAGCCTAGATATAGCTGCCTGTGGTTCTAGGAGAAGTTCATCTTTCTTTTAAGAATTAAGTAGAAGGAAGATACTCAGCATCCAGTTTCTAATATCTACATTCATATCCACAGTGGAGATACTGTCATAAACTACTGAATGTGGTTATTGATCAAAGTGCTGAAATAAGCTTGCCCTCTAAAAACAAGAATAACTAACAAGTTGATATTGTGCATATGTGAATATTGCAGTGTATGTTGGAGAAGTTACACACTGGTCCATTGATGAGGTGCTTTTATTGTAGGCCTATATGTCAGCTCCTTCAGGAACAGGTGGCACTTTTCCTTCAAAGAAAAGAACAAGCAATGTATAGATTAGAATATTGTTTGTGCATGAAAACATCATGATAACACAATGGGAATGTAGGATGTTTTTGCACAAATAATATTCTTTAGCGTATTGGACGATATGATTTCAAAATATTCTCAAATGGGAAACTTTTTCTTTTCCTGGTTGGTTCCGTTTCTTAACACAGCTAAAGGCAACTAAGACAGATCTCACACTAACCTCTCCACACAAAGTCAGTCGAAGCTTCGCCTTCTTATACACCGCACTGACACTGACACCAATGACTAAAGACCTACTGACAACTAAAGACCTACCTCTTTCGGAAGTACTTGAACTAGCACTTTCAGTGTTCATTCTTACCCCTCCCCCAAATAAATAAATAAATAAATAAATAAAATAGATAAAATAAAATTAAAATGAAAAATTGCATAATGTCTTCTGTATTACCTGCCCACAGAATTTTTAAGCGTGATGGTATTCTTAGCCCGGGTCCTAATGAACCAGTATCTGAATATTTTCTGACTTCAAAGTACTTATGTAAGTACTTATGTGTGGCTCTGGATAAGGGTGTCTGCCAAATTCCGTAAATGTAAATGTAAATGTCACACGCTTCTCCTTCTACTTCAGTAGGACATCAGCGACAGATGGCCCATCACTACCTAGCCATAGTTTATGGTCGGCTTCTTGTCCTCAATTGTTTTGGTTCAAGTTTCCTTGGTTTTTGAGGAAGTGTATGCCCTGCGTGTTAGTTTTGTTCCTTGGTACGCTCATGCTAAGATTTTGCCAAACCAGTTTAGTTCTGGTTTCACATGCTCATGTTTCAGTTGGAGTTTTCGTGTTTCTGAGTGAGTGCCTGCTTTAAATTCTCTTTTGTTTTATACGCTGTAACTGAAGACTCGATCCTGCACCTGCGTTCTGCATCCCTGCCTGGTCTTTACATGACAGTGCCTAATTAATCATGTTCCCTGTAATGCAAGGCTGTGGATCAGGATCAGCACAGACGGAGTGAAAGCAGCTCAAAGGTGAGTAAAATCTGCACACACAATGCATAAAGAGGAAAAAGAGAACATTCTTCTACATTTAGCTTTGGAGAAGTAAACTAATTGAATACAAGGCACATAGAAGTAAAGAAATAAAAAGATATATTTTCATTCTGCTCTATGTACATCCGGGTCAGGTCGGCACTAAAACCTCCCCCCCCAAAAAAAACAAAAACAAAACCTCATCACTTATTTATTATGATATTTTATAATCAAACCTTAAGTTAAGATGAACATCTTCCTCTGAAACGTTACAAATGTGCCAGTAACAACATTTTCATTCAAACACGATAGTAATGTTTTTATTTTTGGCAACGCTCCTTTGTGTAAGTACAGTCACCTTCAGGCACGAGAAGGGATGCACTTACTATTTTTGAGACTGTGTTGAATTAATTCTGCTGAAATTTTTTTTTGCTATTCTGTCTACTTTTTAGTGATAGCCAAATGAAGCTCCGAAGCGCGTATCTAGTATAAGGGGGCGTGGAAAATGAAGCCCCGCCTTGAGGCGTGTATCATTTAAATTGAAAACCATGTGACCGATGACAAGTGAAGCCCCGGTTTGTTTGCTAGCATACATGTCAGTTTCATCCCATGAATGAGTTTTTTTTAATGAGGGGGGCATTTTAGTGCACAACACTGGTACCTGTGAATCTGTCCAGAGTATTTCAATTGGATACTAATGAATTCAGCCCGGGCTGCTAGGTCAGTATACGCTTTGCGGCGAGTGTGTTCCCCTGTGTTAAGTATTCACTTTAGATGTCTTTCACTTCTGTGATAACCATGTCTACTGCAAAGCACTGATTTATTCCCTTCATATTTAAGCCCGATTCCATGAACAATGAACCTTTTCCCACGGGTGTATGCGCTCCAATATTGTGGTCGTCATGTTAATGAACTGACCCCGAAAGTACATCGACCTGGATGAAAATATACTATGTTTTGCGAGATCTAGCAAAGTTTTTGTGAGATCCCGAGAAACTCTGACCTCCCCCCCCCATGTCACTTCGGGAGCTCCGTACATTATCTGAGTATGTGGACAAAAAAAGAAAAAAAAAACACCAAAAAACAGGCAAAAACACTACCCACGTAAAAAAACGCCAAGGTGGCGGCCTGGACAGCTTTGTTTGCACTCCGATTATGACACTGTTTAGCGATAAATATGCAGTTCAGAATAGTTCAGTTTATAAATAATTATTGCATTAATTAGCACTTAATTATACAATTTTACTTTTTCATTTACTTTGTTTTTTATTTGAGCAAATGCTAAATTAGTTAAATTCTACAAAGTAATAGTACTTTACAACTGTCCCGATGTTTTTGGACAGTCCTGTCACGTTTACATAAAATACGAAATAAAATGGGTATAAAAGGCCTTCAAGGATTAAGAGGAAGTGACATCATTTGACTGAGGTGATGCTAACACTGATCAAGAGTGAGTTCTGCCATTTTAAGATGGTTTTTAAAAGAAGACGATGAGCTAAAGAGCCAGGCACTGTCATGCTAAAATATCCCAGAAAATAATGAAATTGGTGAAAATCCACAACATTTCTAAAAGGTTATTAAAATTCCTTGCTTGCATGGAGTGCAACCTGCGTCAGTCCTGTCACACAGAACATTATGATATAAAAATTTATTATTTGAGAAAATATTAATGAATTAATCAATAGATGGAGATGGACATATATATCCACCATTATGTTTTTATAAAAATTTACTATGTAAAGGTAATTTTTTTTTACAACTATATGAGTGCTTGGCGGTTATTCTGTGCTTACCATCCACTACAGTTAACCAAAAAGTTACTTATATTTCTTATAGGAATTACAAAACCATGTTAGATACAATCAGGAACATGAGATCAATAAGAAAATGAAATGTGTATCAAAGAAATTTATTAGGAAACCATGTCAACATATACAAATAGAAACATGACTACATAAAGATACAAGAACATGCAACCGCAATACAATCAAACAATCAAAAAGCCAGATGAGACAATAAAATGAAATAGTATTTCTACCTATTTGAAGTTCATTCTGCATCTTGCACTAACGTTAGCACACTCGGTGCTCGTGCTGCTCTCGGCAAAATCTTCACTGCTTACAAGTTCACTTTCTAATTTCAAAAGCCTGAAAAATGTTCAGTTGTTTTCTTCTCATAGCTAAATCCAATCTTTCCAACATCGTGATTATGCGCCAGAAAGTTTGATAATACAATGACCGGGGCATCTCTACATTAGGGGCCGATGGGGCCTGGCCCCACCAGATGTCACTGTCACACATAATTCAGTGTAACAAGTAGGCCTAATATATGTTTTTTTTTCTTTGTAACTAACATTACACTGTAATGTAATGCACACATGCAACATGTAACTAACATGTTATGTGTTTATTACATATGGCAATGATAGCACTTTCTGGTACATTCAAAATATCTTCCTGTAGCTATTATTTAAAGGTCAGTAGTTCTAGTAATCTTCCGTCTGTGAACATGGGGCCAGTGCTCGTTTAACCAAGTGAGCAGATGGAAACACTGTGCATGCTCATCGCGATTTCAGTAATAAGCTGAGTGACAGGATCATGTTGGACACATGCTGAGAGCAGTCAATAAAAATAGAATGATATACGTCAAGACATTTAATAAATGTTGTTTATGGTATGCAGCTAGCCATTGGTAGTCCTCAGAGTAATACTAGCCGACCATACTATACAACTAATAGCAAGGCAATACAATCTCTCAAATCTACAATTAAAAAAAAAAAGTTAAACCAAATTAATCAAAGATTGCCGTGCATCTTTTCTTTTCAAGCAGTGAATATCATGGGTGAGTCCGTTTTGCATTGTCACACTCTAAAAAGCCTTGTGTAGCTTTTACATACAATACCAATGTCACTACAATAAAGTAAGTTAGTAAATGTACTTATTTCTATTTAATCGATTTAACTTAAACCTGCCATAATTTACCTATTAAGTTGTTGTTGAGCTTGCATATAAGTATTTGAGTGGAAATTAACTAAAATGTGTTTATTTATGATTTTTTTTCAGTGTACAAGGTGTTATTTTGGCTGTAGTTTAAGGCCTAGTAAGCAATTGGTTTCCCTGCCCTGAAATGTTGCTTTGGTTGTGTTAATAAATTAAAATAAATAGTTTCAGACCACATACTAATTGATAATTTTGTATTATTCTGTAATGCGATGCTGTATAACAAGGTATACCAGATATATAATCAGATCATGCTGCTATTGATGATGTCACTCATATCCCTGTATCCACTTCAGCTAACTCCTGCATTACATTAATGTGTGCATTTGTGATTTCACTGATGAGTTGTGTTTGTGTTTGGATTCATTAAGCATGTAGGTTTGTATGTAATTTCACTGATGAGTAGGATGATGCCCATACAGAGTTTATTGTGCCCCACCAGGTTTTCTGAGCCAGAGACGCCACTGGCAATGACCTATAGGCAGCGACGTTAATACCAATCACTGGCTATCAACTGTACTTGTGTCAAAACACTGAGAGAAAAAAAATGCAGCAAGAATACATCACTACAGAGACTAATCAGTCCAGTTATGTAGGCCTATGCCTAATAATATGAAAGTTTAAATTTACAGGAAATATTAAAAGAAGGAAAGAAGGTTAAAATACGGGAGAAACCTGAAAAAAAAAACAGGAGGGTTGACAGGAGTGTGTACAATTGATAAGTAGTATTTAGAATACTGAAATACTTCTAATATAATTATAACTGCATCTACAACTAAAATAATAATTGGAATATACTGTAGAATACTTGCCACCTAGTGTATTTCCCTTTAAGTACACTTACAAATGTTAGCATATAAGTGCATTAAGCTACTTTTCTCCAAGTACAATGCAATAGTGGACAGCTCTAATTGATATAAGATGTTATAAAAAGTAAACAGTACATCTCTTTAAATATTCATTAATATGTTTGTCATAAACCCGGTAGCATATTTGAATGAACTTGACAAATTAGCATATGAGGACAGGATGTTACTTTTATTAAAGGATTTGGATGCTTGTCATGTGGAGGACTGAGCGGCACGTGAAGCCTGTGCTGAGCGTTGTGTTGTCAGGGCGATGCTAGTCATGTGAATCGGCTCTTAGTCACATTAATGATTTGTCTCCTTTACAGCAAGCTGCTACAATACAGGAACTGAAACTGTGGAAAGTACACTGAAGAAAGTACCCAGAAAAACAGACACTGGATAATCAAAACAGACCAGCCATTCAAAACAACAACAAAAAAACCACATAAATGTATCACATATTTACAAATGAACATCGGCAATGTTCCCAACATTCTGCAGCATGACTACCTGACCCGAATTGATGCACATTTTGAAAACCTAATGATGGAGTTCATTGAACTCACCCCTGCTCAAAGATACAGCTATAGTAATAGTTTATGCGTTTTCAAAATATCATGGAAAGATTGAATCAAACCGTTAAATTAAAACTTGAAAAAATGATGTCAGACACGGGTCTCAACTGGGTTCAAGCGCTATGATTAGTGCTCATGTACATTAGAGGAAGGGCTCACACACAAATAGGACTCAGTCGATTGGAAGTTTTGACTGGTCTCCTAATGAGATTAACCTTCTCTCATCCTTTCAGGTCACCTCAGAGGAATCTTTGCAGTAAACAGATGATCAGTTGGTGACATATATGTCTGAATTATTTATTTATTGAGGAACATTATCCAATAATACATATCTGTGAGTGGCAAAAGTAAGTGAAACTCAGTGGGATGACAATCAGGTGTTGAGTGAGTGCCCTGTCTCATTAAAAAAAAAACCCAGAAGTCTGATCTTCCCAACACATTTATGGAAGTGTATAATGGCAGGAACAAAGGAGATTTTTGAGGACCTCAGAGAAAGAGTTGTTGATGCTCATCAGGGTAGAAAAGGTTAAACCTCCACCAATCCACAGTCAGACAGATGGAGAAATTCAAGATCATTTATACCCTCTTCAGGAGTGGAGACCAACAAAGATCGCTCCAAGAACAAGGCATATAATAGTCCATGATATCTCTAAGGAACCCAGGGTAACTTCTAAGCAACCAAAGTCTTCTCTCACATTGGCTAATGTTAATGTTCATGAGTCTACCATTAGGAGAACAATGAACAACAATGGTGTGGATGGCAGGGCTGCAAGGAGAAAGCCACTGCTCTCCAAAACTACAGTTTTCTAAAGATCACATGGACAGCCAGAAGGAGTGAAATAAGACCAAAATAGAACTTTTTGGTTTAACTAAGTAATGTTAGGTTTGGAGAAAGGACAACACTGGTTTCCACACACAGAACAATAATGTTTCTTTACTGGTTCTTTAAAAGGCGGTGTGGTTCCACAAAGAAGCATCTTTATCAAAAAGGAATCATTATATGTAATGAATTGTTCTACATGTTTGCCATATACACATATAGTTGTCATATTTAATTATCAATTTATCTATTTATATATTATTTGTTGTTTATAGCCAGTGTTTTTTTTGTTTGTTTTTTTTTAAGTAAAAAGAATAGGATAAAAAGTTGCACTTATTTATTTCAGATTTTACTTAATCTGTTTTAGCTTAATGTGGTTTTAAAAACCTAAATCATTTTCAAATTGGTATGAGAGCCTCAAAATTTTGCAGAATCAGAGTTGTGAGGTTTATGAGTTTGCAGGCCGGTTGGTGAATGTGCCCATATTCTTTCTACCCTCTGTCTTGAAGAAAAATGCCTCTCAGCTGTTCGTAACAGATAAGGTTATTCATTGTGTTTCAGCAGGGCAGTCTTGAATCTGTTGAATTTGAAAAAGGGAAATGTGTACTAAAAAGTGTTGCAAGATTTTGGATTTTAATATAAAACATATATTTTTTCCGCACTTTCACACATGTTTTGCTGCTTACCAAGCTTTTAAAACAACTTCCATCAGCTGAAAAAACAACCTTTTTCACAATCTTCTCACAAGACTTCCTTCTCACAAGACTTCCTCAAGATATACAGACGGGTCCATAATGAGACAGCCTTTTGTAACTTTACCTCTGTACACCACCAGAATGGATTTTATAATGAATATATATAATGAATATAGTGTAGACTTTCACTCTTAATTCAAGGGGTTGAAAGAAAATATTGCATTAACTGTTAATTCCAGCCATTTTTTTTACATAGTCCCTCCATTTTCATAGACTCAAAAGTAATTGAACAACTGACTGAAGAGCAGTTTTGTGGCCAGATGTGGTCTGATTCCACATCATTTCCTGACAGATTAGGGAAATAAAAGGCCTGGATTTGAGTCAAGTGTTGAATTTGCATTTGGGAGATGTTCATGGGAACTCTTAATATGCAGTCATCGATGCAATCTTGATTTCAAATCCATTGTTATGAAAACTGTCACTGTCCAAATAAATATGGACCTGACTGTAGATAATTTCTTACCATTGCCAACTTTGTCACCCATAACTCTGTATGTGATTACTTTTGTTTCAACCTAATGTCTAACACAATACAGCGTTTGTGTCTGACATATCTTTCTGTTTTTTCTTCTGCACATCTATAAAAAAAGTTATTCGATTTAGGGTTATAGAATGCTAACAGTACAAAAATTAGCACTAGCTAGTTAGCATTTTGTGACACTTATTATTTGTGCACTAACAACAGAAACATCACTGGAGTTTTAAGGGTAACAAAAAATGACCATAAAATTACTCCATACAGCATAATCCAAGTTATCTCAAACCATGAGGGAACTCATTTTATCTAGAATGAGTTTTATAGAATACATTTTTTTTCTATTATTTAATGAAAATCAAGTCTTCCTCACCTGTATTTACATCTGCATTACCAAACTTCACAAGCTCACAACAGTCTTGAGGTTAATGTGTGACAGTATGTGACCTCCATCTCATGAGACATGGTAATGTGTAAGCTGAATATAAGGGAAGAAGACTTGAAGACTTTTTCATTAAATAATGGAAACATTTTAATTTTTTTTTTCCCATTCACAGACTGATTGTATGATGTCAGAAAACTCGGATTATGTTTCACGAGCTGTATGGAGTAATTTTATGGCTATTTATTTATCTATTTTTTTAATATTTGATTAAAATCTGAAGATTGATCCTCAAAGCCTTTGTTTGTTTTGGAGAAGGCTGCTACAGAGTCATACTGGCTAGCTCTAGGAGTTTTATATGGTCTAAGAAACTAACAGACTTTTCACCAGTCCGTGGCATGGGGGATGAGATGACTAAACTATAATCTATTTGCACATCAAAGGTCAAATAAAAGAGTAGTTATAATGCACAATATAACACATATGTATTTAGAGATATTTTACACACACTTATATAAGATGGATTGGCCAAATAAAATGTTTTTGATCTGAATTTAGAAATTTAGGGGGCAATTTACATAACATGACACACTGCTGGTATGTGCCAGAAGAAAGACATCTGATGAATTAAGCCTTTTAATATCATTAACACACTGGCATTTTATATGCAACTAAGCATAGCAGAAAGCTTGAATTTGTGATCATGATTTGTAAACTTGACCATTTTACACACCACCATAAATTGGTGATGTTCTGCAGGTGCAAATGTGATAAAGCTATTCAAAGCAAGGGCCTTCCTACAAAGTTGTGAAATCTGTAACCATCAAAAAATCCATTTGTAAGCTTCAATTTTGATAGCTGTATTTTCCACCGTATTAAGGTGTTGGTAAATTGCCTTTATACATTTCTTTTATAAGTATTTATGAATTGTTCTCTAATTTAGACCTCCTATTTATTTATTTTTTTTATATATATTTATATTTATATACATATTTTGCCTATTTCTGGCTGTCTTGGCACATCATGTTCTAAAACACAAAGAAACTTCCAGAAAGCTGTGAGCAAGAAACCTCCCATATCTTGCGAGAGCATATTTCCTGTAAGAGCACGTGAATCTGCATTCAGTTGCGTTTCATAACCAGCTGCAACAGAAACAGCACAGACATCACCATGAGTACACTTGGTAAGCAATTATGACAATTCATAATTTTTTACACTACACTACACATTTATTTTTGTTGTTATTTTGTACATTAAAAGAAATATAAAAATATATGAGATTTTGTGTTAGAGATGTTGTAAGTTTTGTGTCAGAGACACAATGGGTTGCTGAACAAACTAAGAAAAAGTAATATATATATATAAATTAAATATATAATGACTGAAAACTGAATATATGGAATGAAAATTGAGAATATTGAGTGAAACCTGACATGAGCCATAGGGCCTTGTTGTGGTGTAGGCTAATATTATTCTGTACTGATGCTTTCGTGTCTTTTCCACTGTCAGCGAATGGCATCGTGGGGAAGTCTGGTGTTGACATAGGAAAAAGCGTAAGAAAATAAATAAATAAATGTATGTTATTACCTATGGTTTTGGGGTAATTTTTTTCCATTTTCTGAATTCACAAATCAGCACAATAATAATAATCATGTTTAAAATTCATGTTTTTTTGTCCATGTACAAAGTTTTTATAGCAACACGTTATTGCATCAGTATGGAATGATATTGTCCTGCAACAACATGGCTTTAGTGCCATTCTGATGATGTCAGATTTTATTCCATATATTCAGACTTTAATTCCATATATTCATGTTTCATTCCATATATATTTTTCATTCCATATATATGAGTTTTCAGTCATTACACACACACACACACACACACACACACACACACACACACACACA
>JAQQZU010023624.1:0-14587 GCA_030068025.1 Parauchenoglanis punctatus | reverse complement strand
AAGGCACCCTGGGTGACCCGGGGATCGAACCCAGGACCTTCTTGCTGTGAGGCGACAGTGCTAACCGCCGCACCACCGTGCTGCCCATAGTATTCAATTATCCATAAAAATTTAAATTAGATAATTGTACAACAGCTCATGTCCATGTGTGTAATGTGTTTAAGTTGGGTTTTTTTTGTTTTAATTCAATGATGCAGATCTGCACTGCAGTGATAGGTTAAAATTTGATAATTGTAAATCATTCTGCCTCAAGTCCATGTATATAACATAATGCAGTGTGTTTCATCAGCATTCTTATCATTTCTATGCTAAAGAGCTATATATATCTGACAACTGACTATATACAGGGTAATGTAAAAGTTGATACTCATTTTAAGTCAATTGTTTTATAAAGTATGTCTTTTAATTTTATCTTCAGAGTGCATAAAGTCACAAAAAATGTCAGGCCTTTAAGTAGGCTGGCAAATAGGCTAGTGTAAAGTAATCTGTCATTTATAACAAATTCATGTCATTTAACATAACAGCATTGTGCATTTCATGTTTCATTTCAATTGTCCAATGCGTGGCCTTCGAATTACTTCATCAATGTAAGTATGGCCCTCTGCAAGAAATGTTGCTGGTGTTCTGCAAGGAGATGTTTCTTTAACACTTATTGAAGACATCTCCAATGTTAGTGCTTTGCAACAGTCAGATATAAAGTCGTAACTAAAGGCTGCATTTTTTGTTTTACTAACTTCAAGAGAGAGCACAGAGAGGCTGGTTAGGGAATGACTGTTTATATCATTTAAAAATGTTCTTGTTTTGCAGACCTAAAAACTAACCAAAAAATTATTAAAAAAATTATTCATTGGCAAATTGTTGATACATAAGTGGAATAAAAACATTTTAGATGCAATCAGCTTTTCCTGTAATAGCATGCCATTTATTTATTCATTACTTGCATTCTTCTTGTTGAAACTGAACATACCTTCATATAAAAATATGCTGAACACTTATTTTTTTTTACTCAATCATTTTATAGGTGCCAAAAACACATATGAGAGTCCCCAAGGAGAGAACAAGACAGATGACGAACCCAATTATGTAAATGTAGAAATTATTTCGCAGCAGAAGAACATTACAGACAACCCTGATAACGACTACATTGATGTTGATGCTGAAATACAAAGAGGTAATGTGGACTATGACAATGTAAAAGCTTATGTGAACCTGTGTAGTGTTGAGAACTAAAGAATAATATGGCTCAATGGATAATTTCCCATTGTTATTATAATTTTATGTTCTAATTTAAAATAACACAGATTTTCATCTTTTTAATTTGTTGAAGTTAAGTTAAAACATTTATTTTCATTTTCTTACTAGTTTACTCTTACCCATTTATTTCACTGCTACTTGATGATAAAATGGCTTAGAGGTCAACATTGGTCCTTATTTTCAAGTTTTCATATTGTATTTGTAACTATAGATATGGAAATGCATCAAAATTTAAATGATCCAACAGTGTTTTCCATAAACTGATGACAAATGAATAAATCAGAAAATAATGATAGTATGATCTGAAATTTAGTTTATAATTGTTATATTGCTCCTAAACTTCCAGAACAGTCATGTAGAGTCTACTGATATTTTCATATTAGATTTGGACTTTAAATGTTACAGAATTTCTGATTATTTAAATGCATTTAATCTATTTTTTTCTTAACATTGTTATATATTTTTATTTGGGTTTTTTATTTACATTTATTTGGGTTTCATGTAATTTTCATATTTTATTAATCAATTTAGTGAATTTTAATCCATTTTAGTGTATTTTGTCTAGCGAATTTTAGTGTATTTAATCCATTTACATTATGTAGCTACACTGGATTTTGTAGCTACACATACAAATTATTTTGCAAATATTTACTTGGGCTAAAAATAAATAAATGACTATTATTTTTATCAATTGTAAATTGAGTTCAGCAAATAAATATATTTAGAAATTTCTAAATAAAGAAATATAAAGTTTCTTGTTATAACCAAGGGTGTGTGTGTGTGTGTTTTTTTTAAATCAATCATCTGAACTTTTCTGACCACCTTACACTTGATGGACTTCCATACATGTTGTCCCCCATAGTACTCTCTGCCATATTCTTCATGCATGAGCTCACAGATACCCTCAACTCAATCATCGATGGGGAGAGAAAGAGTGTACCATCTCTCCAACCCCTCCCCCCAACCCTAGCCCTTTTGCTCTTTTGCCTACGGTGCAGGTACTCAGACATCAATATGGAAGCAACCCCACTCAGGCTCCACCTAACCCTACAGCAAGTGCTTCAAGCCACACAATAAGCAGCAGCTGTTGTTTTGAAGTCTTTGCTCAGGAGCAGGCTGAGAGCCAGCATGCAATCCAGAAGCTGCTGCAGCCCACCATATCTCCAGCTGTGTACACTGCCACTGTCCCATATGAGGCTTACAAAGATGGCTTCAGCCAGTAATCCTGAAGCCTTTATTGAGCTTTTGGAGCATGCGGAAGCTGTGTGGGAATGGGTAGAGAATGAATGGGATCTTCAGCTCCTACCCTCACTTTCAGTTGCTTCAGTTCACCAAGATCAGACCTCTTCATCTGTGTTCATCGTCTGAAGGATTCCTCTCGATGGTTGCTGACAGAGAAGCAGAACACATAGATCATCAGCCTGGTGCATAATAATTTGTATAGTTGGCAAAGTGTGCACAATATGAATGTTGTGCCTTGATCAGTCAAGATCTATTTCTGGTTCTCAACTCAGGAGATAACAAGAGCCAGTGCATATGGAAATTTTGCACAGATGCTTGGCTTCCAGGTATCATCTTGCATAGTCCAGAAGAACTAATACAAAGCAAAACCATTGGGTGGTTTATTTTATTGGACCAACAACGTCCATATCAATTTTTTCAGTGGGGACATTGATTAATGGGACTGGGAGCAATGGCACTTTTAGGGTGGCTGGTGGGTTCATCAGCTGATATTCTTGAGATTCTGCATATAACTTGTGAACATCACTGCAAATGCCTGGCCAATAAAGATCGGCCATGGTATTTTGTGTTTTATCCTATCCTAAATGCCCAGCTATGAGATTATGAAGATCAGCATGGAACAAAAGTTTATACAGATCTTTGGTACCAAAAGCAGGGTTTTCTCTTCCATAGTTTAAGTGACCTGCATCACTCAATATAACCAATTAATAATAATGGAAAAGTAAGTGTACCAGAGCATATTAGGCTAGACCCATTAGACCAATCCACAAGTATGCACCTTATTATCACCTGAATCCCTGGCTGTTTTTCCCAAGATTAGTTTATGGGTGAGGCAAGGACTAACTGCTACCGCTACTCTATGCTTCTATCCCCTGAATGCAATAGTGACAGGAGCCAGCAGATATTCAGGTATATCCCTGTCATACCTCACCTTCACTTATTGTGAATTTTCCCATGTCCTGCAGTATATCATGCTTTTATGAACTGTGGTTTGATTACACTCTGAGTCCACCAAGGCCTGATGTGTACTTCCTTGAATACTCACTTACAATTGATATGTTCCTACTTGATTGGGGAGGTCTGAGGCACATTAGGAATCTGAATCAGGATTAATACTGCCAGGAGGGAACACTGATCCTGGAACTGCTGGGCTTTCCTGCAATGCCTGTAAACCAGCCTGGGCTTTGCCTTAGTCCTGATGGGTACGTACCACTTGTGCAGAGAGTGAGAGAGTCGTTCATAGATAGGTTCATAAACCATAGGTAGGGGGAAGGGGTGAGGAAAAATGGGGTGGAATATGGGACTGAGGAGCCAGTTTTGGGAGAACTGGCCCCAATTCTCTGTTGCAGGAACAGGGAAAGCATGACATGAAGAAGGGGAAGGATGAGAGAGCAAGAAGAGATGGGGTGCACTGAACGTCAGCAGGTGGCCAACCTATTGAAAGCTGGCTTGCTTCAGGTCTGGGTACTCCAGCAGGTTGGTGACTGGGAGTGGTTGGGCCATGAGTTGGCAACAATCTGACAGCCTATTGTGAGGTTGACCAAGCATATGTCTCCATGGCACACATGAAGAGCTCAATGAAGGCTTATCTTTGCCAGCATGAGGTGGTGAAGGCCCAAGGTGGCTGCTAGGTCTGCCACAAGTACCCGTCGGCTAGACCAGGTTCCAGAGCACCTGCCAGTCTGGAGAGCTCAACTCACTTCATTAAAGTAAGTATGGCCCTCTGGGAAAAATGTTTGCATTTTTTGTTTTACTAACATGAAGAAAAAGAAAAAAGAGAGACTGGAGAGGAAATGACCGTATATATCTGCTGTAACATAATTGATTAGCAAAATTATCTTGTTTTGCAGACCTAAAAACTAAATTGAAAAAAAAAAAAAAATTGTTGGCAGTGACTGAGCCATAAGAGGAATTACATTAAATTAAAGTAAAACATTTCAGATGCAATCAGCTACAATTGTTTATTTTCCTGTAATGGCATGACACATCTTTTATTCTTTTATTCTTTTTATTGTTGTTGAAATTGAATATACCTTGATATACAAATATGCTGAAATCGTATTTGTTTTTGACACAATCATTTTGTAGATACCAACAAACACATATGAGAGTCCCCAAGGAGAGAACTAGACAGATGACGAGCTTACAAATTATCAACAATGTCACATACCAGTTTGAGTTACCTAGAAACGGCCAACTCCATCATCTCACCATCATCCCACATGTCATGTCTCAACTGAAATGTCCTCAGCTCAAGGATGAAAGGTCCTTGAGCTGTCGGTTCAAAACATCCTTGACCCACTCATGATCAGTAACTTTAATACCTGGCATCCAGAGAAATCTAAGCATTGTCCCAGGGCCGAGTAAGAAAGAACTCCTGGAATGAGCTCCTTGAGGGATGGTTCTGTCATGACTTTTGTGTCAGGCAAAAATTGTGTCAAAAAGGACCTCCACCTACAAACGTGGCCACTACATGCTCCAACTCCCAGCTCACATTTTCAAGTACCAAGGCCTCCCAGCATTGGGAAGCAGCCAAGAAGAGAAGGCCAGTGCACTAATTTCATCGCTCGAAGGTCACTTGATGTCGTCAGTTAAAAAAAGAAATAAAACGAAACAGAACTAGGGTTACTGCTTTTTATTTTTCAGTTTTGCATCTTCAGAGATCAAAAAATGTTTTTCTAAATATTTTTCTTTTTTCTTTTTCTCTCTCTTCACCTCTACTTTTCTTTTTTTTCTTTTTTTACTTCTCTCTCTTTGAATTGTTTTAATTTTAATAATATAGTGCTACCATAAGCCTTTTTGACATCTCAGAAGAGAGGTGGAAGTGGTGTATGAAAACAAAAATGATAATTTTTGGTGATTTCTGAAGTGGAAAAAAGCAAACAGCCTTCGCAGTAAGCTCTTTAATAAAGTAAAAACTTATATTTACAATGTATTTAAGCGTAATAGATCCACAATTTTGGTTAATTGATTTTGCTTGGCCGGATCGCAGCCTTTGGGCCTGTTCCAGACTAGGGGGCGTTTATTTGACATGCCTGGTGTAGAGTGTACAATGTGCTGCTGTATATTACTCTGTTGGGTTAGAAATTTGATGATCTGTAAAACTGTAAATGGATGGGAGCATTTATTTCTGGTGTGTTACTGATTTTTATACATTAACAAGCATTTATACTGATTTTCTCTTTTCTGTTGGTGAATTTGATGACAGGTTATGAACACTTCTGTTAAGCTCTGAACACATCACAATTTCACACACAGAACAGATGTGCCAAATTACTCATTTCTGTTTGGTTATGTTTAGTCAGTTTTTAGCAACAGGGAATGAGCCAGCAAATCCTAGCTTGATTATACATTTACATGCACTATTTGGCCAAAGGTTTGTGCTTTTTGAACATCCAATTCAATCCACCTTTTTCTTTCCACATACTTTTGGCCAAATAGTGTGTTTGACTGACTTGATTATGTTGATCTATAAAGTAGCAGCCTTCTTCCAGTGTAATATATTGTCTGCTTACTTATGAACACACACAAGCCCTTTCTTGTAGTTTTGCCAATTTGTAGTCATGTCTAAAATTATAGTGAGTAATTATCAAGTGGGCTTACTATCCAGTAAGTCCCACAATGCACTGCAATGTTAGTGAAATGCAGTGCCCAATTGAGATACCCTAACATGTACAGAAGTTTGTAGGGAGCTGTATGTAGGGTGCCATTATTTTGGTAACAGAGATTGTGAATGACTGCACAACTTTGGCATTAGTCCAACAGGATGCATCTCTGGTCACATGACCACCTTAGTGATAACAAACAAATATTCATAATAAAGATATGTTAGATTTATATTATATTTATATTATACAGAGTGTATGATTTTTTTTTTTTTTTTTTTGCATTATGGATGTAAACGTGGTGCTGTTTTAGTTTTAGGAAAGCTGTACACTTTTAAAAGATTTGCAGAAAGCTGCCTGGTTTTGAGATCAGCCCTAAAACGTATTTTGATTTGGCGGAAGGTCTGAAAAAAAAATGCATTGGCCATTTAAATAAAATATAATTGTCTAAAGTTTGATGTGTTTATTCAGTTTTACAAGTAATATATGAAATATTCATTAAGAAACTGGGAAGTAAATTCAGGTCAAGTTATTATTGTTAAGAATCTTATTTCCGGTGTAAATTACAGTTTTGTTTTTCAGCGTATATTACAGAAAGTTGAAACTGCCCTATTATTAATAGTAGGTTGCATGTCGTTGGGATTTGACAGCTGCAGTTTAGGTTGCAATTGTTCATTTGTCTGAGTCTGTTTTTATTTAGATGCCCTGTACCAAGGCCTCCTAACGCTGGGAAGCAGCCAAGTAGAGAAGGCCAGTGCACTAATTTCATCGCTCGAAGGCCACTCGATCTCTTCAGTTAAAAAAAGGAAATAAAACAAAAGAAAACTAGGGTTATGTTATGAAATTTCTTAACCCTATTTTATTTTCAGGTTTGTGTCTTCAGAGATCAAAAAAATGTGTTTGATATTAATGTGGATGCTTTTCCTGAATGCTCTACATTGTGTATTGAATTTCGCGAGTATTGTACCTGTGTATTGTAATTCATATTTCCCTCCGAATGAGATTGCTTTTCTAGCAGGAAAAAAGTAACATGGGTAACTGTTATATCATAAAGGGTTTTATTTATGGAATTAGGTGAGTAAACTTTTCCTTTTTTCTGAGCAAGTTCTGTGCTTCATTTTCAGTACGAGAGCCTAAAATGAGACCATATAATCAGTTTGTGTTGATGTTCCTGCTACCGATGAATACTGAAAGTCTGCAATGTGTTTTTGTAATGAAATTATACTCTAACAGAAGAAGTTAAACCAGCCTTCATTAGCTAGCAGTCCCTGCTGAAATCTCTTCACTCCTCATTCTGAGTACCGGTATATGGCAAAAATGGAAGATATCTTTACAGCAGCTGTCTATGAACAGTGAACTCATATAGGTGTGGCCTCCTTACTTGCCTCTGTTCAAGAGGTTTTTTCTTTCTTTCTTTCTTTCTTAATCTGGACTATTCATCACTCGGGTTTCTTTCACATGGTTAAATATTATTTTTATAATTTTTGGTAAATGTCATAGATTTACAGTTAATTTATTAATGAGTGACATTATTCTAACCCATCCTCGATCCTCGAAAGGCACATGACTGCTTTTATTATTATTATTATTATTATTATTATTATTATTGTTGTTGTTGTTGTTGTTGTTGTTATTATGCATTTTTGTAGTTGGTCTGAGGAAGTATTTATTATGACCTTACTCTTTTCTTTGGCAGAGATGTGGCCATTAACTTTGGTACTGTTCCAGGTATTGTTCCTTATATGAGAAGTTGGATCAGGAATTTATTTTAAATAGTAAGGGGAAAATGCTTAAAATTTGTGGATTTAAAGTGACCATTTTTCTCTATAGCACTTTATGTAATACATAGGTATTAATCTTAACAAGCTCAAATTAATTGTACTATTACCACCAAATTAGCACCAAGAAAAGTCAAGCAACTTCCATGAAATATAATATGAGGCTAATTTTCTTTATTGATTTCCAGTGGCACTTGATCTTTGCTAAAATAGCCATAACTGTACAGTGGTTGAGGATGGATTCGAATCTATTGATGTGTCTCGTGTCGAATCTCCGAGTCAGCCCTATTCATCTTAACACCCTACAGCATTCTCTGTGGAACTATGTGTCCGCGCATCCTGAAGCTTATCATATCAGTACTTTTTGGCAACTATGTTTTCTATTGTGTTCAGGGCAAGCCACTGCTCTGCAAATAGTTGAAACCTTGCCCAATGTTTTTCAGTAAATCTAACTACGAGGCTAGTCGTATTGGAGCCTACATGCATGCAGCGCTCCTTCTTAGATTCTTTTTCTTATTAATATTTCAACTCGTTTATTTTCAGATATGTAGCAAAAGCCTTCTGGTCACAATTTGGAAGTGTTGATTTAAGTGTTTCTTTAGAAGTGTTTGTGATAACCTAGAAATGCTACTTCCTGAACTTTTAACTAGTCTAGTTTAGATTTTGCTACTTTCTGTCTTTCACAAACAGGAAAGGATGAAAAGAGGAAACTCCACCTCTTCAGCCTCATGGTAAAAAAAAGAAAAGAAAACAGCCATCATGACCTCCTGAGCTTGCTGTGAGAGGACAGCAGCAGTGAATACTCTGATTAACACCAAACTGAACGACGCATCAATTACCAGGATGCTAAGACTTCAACTCATTTTAATGCTTGGTAAATCCAATATGTTTATCAATAATTAGCATTTTGGCTTTTTTTTTTAAATAGTATTATATGATTTCCATGTAAATTTGTTGTAAATTATAGTAGTTCACCTTACATTTAAAAAAAAAGCATGCAAACTGATTGCATGCCTAAGTATGTATAATAAGTATTTATATAATTCCTATTTCACTGTCTTGGGTTTTTTTAAGGCAATCAGTTTGCTAAGGATAACTGATCAGAATTTACAGTGCCTAGGGTTTATGTTTAGTTAAAGAGATACAGCACAGAACTTTGCATGAAACTTCAAAAGCATTATGTATTTTTTTTTTATTTTGTATTGTTCAGAAATGTATATATGTAAACAGCATTTTATGCTATGATCTTCAGAATTGATACCACATTAATTGAGGATGGGCACAATTCATGTCAAGGATTCCACCAATGTTCAGTTACTCTACTTAGACATGGTTTATAAATAAGAACGGATGTCACAAAGACCACTTTGCATTTTGCACATTATTCTTTTCGATAAAATCATGTAAGACACAAATGCGAGGAACAACTTAACATTTAATATCTAAATCTTAAATTAATATCTAATCTAATTATTGTCCACTGTTACAATAACAATAACCAATTTACAATTTATACACGAAGTTGGATCAGAAATTGATTTTAAATAGGAATGGAAAAATGCTTCAAATCTGAGGATTTAAAGTCTCTCTGGCACTTTATGTAAACAGTGCTAAATTACATAGGTATTAATCTTAACAAGCTAAAATAATTTTTACTACTACACCAAAAAAGCAAGCAATTTCCATGAAATATAATATGAGGCTAATTTGCTTTATTGATTTCCAGTGGCATTTGATCTTTGTTAAAATAGCCATAAATGTACGGAGGTAGAGAATGGATTTTGAATCTCTTGATGTCTCTCATGTTGTATCGGCCCTATTCACTTTAACAACCTACAGCATTCATTGTGAAATTTAATATTTAAAAGTGCATCCTGAAGCTTATCATATCAGTACGTTTTGGCAACTACGTTTTCTATTGTGTTAAGGTCGAACCACTGCTCTGCAAATAGAAACCTTGCCAAATGTTTTTTCAGTAAATCTAATTACAGGGCTGGTCATATTGGAGCCTACATGCATGCAGCGCTCCTTCTTTTGCATTTTGGTCACAATTTGGACAGAGTTAAACAATACATTTATACATTAGAAAGCAATTTGATATTGCCACTTTGTAAGGCTCAAGTAGTAATCTGATTGGTCTGCTTTCTCTAGCTGTATCATTGATAAGCTCTGCTTGGATCTTTGCAAACAGATGTCCTGAGACATTCCCCGTGCAGCCTGCAAGTTCAATTTTATGCTTTTAAAAAAATGTGCCCAGTAATTGAATTATTTACCCATCCATCCATTATCTATAGCGCTTTATCCGTCTGGGTCACGGGGAAGCTGGATCCCAGCAATACTCATGCAGTATAAACTCATGCAGATACAAGTCAAGAACTTCAGTTAATGTTCATATCTAACACCTGAATGTGGAATCTCCGTGACTTTAACAATGGCTAGATATCTTCGGGCGAGAGGCGGGGTACACCAATGTCACCAATTTATTAAGCCTGTTCTGAGACAATGAGCTATTCTGCAAGAAATGAGAGTAGTACTTTCCCTTCGTTACAGGCCATCCTTTCTGTCACGTGAGCAGGCAAAAGGCACCTGCATCCAAATGCCAGTCACGTGACACTCAGCCCAGGATTGTGTGTCAGCCATCTTGGATGGGTATAAGTGATCATGGGAACCGTAGTCCTTAGTAGTTTGCAGCATAATGCGTAAGTGTGTGTTTGCCACGCTGTGAATGGCGGAGATAATCGGGAGCATGCTGCGCATGGCCGAGTTCACGAAGCGTGCTGTGCATGGAGTGAGGGACAGCTCATGACAGAACCCCCCCAGAGGCACTACTACCAGAGCACCCAACGAGATTGCTCCTTGGAGGGCCTGGACCCATAATTGTAGGCAAGGCAATTGAAATGTTGAAATGTTCTTGTGGCCTTAACATGAACATTCTCTCTGGCCTTAACTTGAACTGCTCTTGTGGCTTGGACAGGAATGGGCTCAGGCTCTGCAGCTGTGGCTGGAGTGTTCTTCAAGACTGGAACAGACTTTGTGGCTGATACAGACTTTGTGGCTGAGGCTAGAACAGCCTCTGATGCTGGAACAAGCTTGGTGACTTGAACTGAAACATGTTCTGTGGCTTGAGCCGGAACAGGTTCCTCGGGTTAAGCTGGGAGAGGTTCTGACGTAGAAGTGTACTCAGACATAGACTCAAACATAAACTTGGTCTTGGACTCGGACAGAAACTTGGACTTTGGACTTTAGGCTTGGCATGATCTTGGACTGAGGCATGAACCTGGACTTGGTAAGAGTGTTGTTTTCTCAGCCAGGAGAGTACTCTAGGCTGAAGCCCTCTCTTTTGGCCACTAGAGGAGCCACTCTCTTTTGCACTCTGGAGCAGTTGTCTCATTCTTAGCCACTAGAGGGGGCTCAAGAGCAATTGCCTCCATCTCAGCCACTGGAGGGGGCTCTGGACCAGTTGCCTCATTCTTGGCCACTAGAGGGGACTCAGGAGCGGTTGCCTCGTTCTTGGCTACTGGAGGGGGCTCAAGGGTGCAGGCTGCCTTCTCAACCTTTCACGAACACTCTGGGGTGCAGGCTGTCTTCCTAGCCTGCCATGAATACTCTGGTGTGCTCTCATCAGTGCAGTCCTCCCAATCGGTGCACTCCTTGGTGCACTCAGCCCCCCTCCCCAAACTTTTTCTGAATGTTTCGCTCCAGATGGCCTGATGGAGCAGCTTGAGCATGTCCCCCAGCTTGAGCATGACCTGAGCTTTGCTGACGCTGGGGTGCGCCATTCTAAGGAAGTATTTGGCCCACAAGTGTGCTGGCCCTGTGAGCCAGCAGACCATGCACCTCACCCATATGTTATCAGCAGGTTTTGGCTCTACCAGGTGTTCAAAAATAATTGCCACTGGAGCAGGAAACCATTCGGAGGAAAGTCCACACCATCATAAAGTGCTGGGGCGTCCATCCATTATCTCTACATGAACTGATGGCATTGTGTGTATGCGGCCGTCCTGCCATACTGTCTGCATTCTGTTACATGAGCCTGGTGTGGCTGGACACATGTGCAGGTAGGAGGCGGCAGTGAAAGCAATGTGTTTATTAAACACTATGGCAAAGGTACAAAACCAGCAGGGAAAAGAGTAATCCCAACACTTGCCCTCAAAACTACTCCAATTAGCTATAAAGCCCACAGTGTATATTGATAAACTTGATTTGCTGCTTTAAACTGCAATGTTTAATAAATGCATGAGCCCATTCTATTGGTGTGTAGCATACAGTCATGATGAAGTAAATATTTTTTTTTTAAATGTATTTAAATAATAGTACAAGTATTCAATTGTACTTCACAAAAATTGTCATCAACCTTGTAGTAAGGAATAAAACACCTTGGGGGTGTGCTTTCAGAGGAAAATGGTCAATGACAAGGTAGTGAAATGAAGCAGAGTTAAGGGATGGTTAGTGTTATCACCCCAAAGTTGATTATTTTTCCTATAACAGCACCTCTGTAAGTGTTAATTTATATCGCAGGAATATGCCAACAATTACAGGGTTTTATTTATGACACCTCATGGATTGTATCATTCTGTAGGTACATTTTAATGTTGTGGATGTTAGTTCCTGTTATTACTTGCAGTACAGCAGCTACTAACAATAGCTCAATCATCAACCCCTCTTTACTTTAATAAGACAAAAAATCTAGCTTGTCAGGTTATTGAGGAACTTCAAAGTGTAAATTCTTCTGTCCTGAAGACTCATGTTGGTAAACTTAAATTTATAGCTTTTCTTGACTGGTATAAAGCACTGATACTTGAGACTCCTTCCAAAAAAACTTTTTAATTTCCTTTCAAAACTGGAATAAACAAACAGAACATTTAAATATTTTTTTTATATTATGTGGGGCTTCCACTTAGACTATTAAGCAAAAAGCAAAAGACAACATTCAGTTTTTGCATCAATGGTTTAATGAAATTCCTCCTCTTTGTGTTTTTCTTCAAAGGCAATGTTCTTACTGCTTCCCTGCTGGCTGGTATGTTTTTCTTTAAAGAAATGATTTGTTCTCTAAATTTTCCCCTCCGTTCTCACGATTGTATGTGTTTTTCCTTTTTTTTCTCCCATTTGTACTCATTTGTAGTTTCATGATTTGTTTTTCATATTTCTTCTCTGTGCTCTACAAACCTTTATTTTTATTTTTATTCTCTCAATTATTTCTTCATGTGTTGTCACTTACTTTGAGTCCTGTTATTAATTTATTTAAAAAAAAAATTCTCTTATTTTCTTAAAATTGAAATTTTTATTTCATTTGTAATTTTTCTTCTTCCATAAAAATATGACTTTTTCCTATGACTATATTGTTAACAAGGTCCTTATTGACCTCCAGAGAGAGGGGAATGTGGTGGGTTAAAATTTTTAAAAATGAAACATTGAAAAATGAAATTGTATTTAAAAGGTATTTGCATACAGTAAAATGTAAATTATGTCATATTCATTATTATGCAAAATTTCTGACTTCATTTTTTATCATTTTGCCATTGGTTCAAATGTAGTACAAGGCAATGTTGTAATTAGATTAATTATCATAATATTAACATGCATTTTGTTGTCTTAGATGGCTCTAGCATACGACTTGTTGGTGGTAATAACTCCTGCTCAGGTAGAGTGGAGATCCTGTACAATGGCCAGTGGGGAACAGTGTGCGATGACTACTGGGACATAAAGGAGGCAGAGGTGGTGTGTAAACAGGCTGACTGTGGTAAAGCCATCAGCCAAACTTTCAGTGCTTACTTTGGTCAGGGAAGTGGCCCAATATGGCTGGATGATGTTCAGTGTTCTGGAAGTGAAAGCGACATCACACAGTGCTCTCATAGTGGATTTGGAAAACACAACTGTGGCCATGGTGAAGATGCTGGTGTTATTTGCTCAGGTACAGAAAACTCTTTCATATTATGTCTCTTGGATTGACTTCATTTAACCTTTTTGGTTAAAAAAACAATTACAAAGCAAACTGCTACTAAAACCTTGAGGATTTGTTACACCAGCATCCACAACTGTAACCACTCGAATATAACAGTGGCATAATGACTTTAGTAGAATGACTCCATTGAATGGAGAATGATGCAATTTGTGTCCCACTGATATTACATTTACAAATCTGTATATAATGTAAAATAAAGGACAACTTATTTACACAAAATGTGTCCTTCACAACAAGCTATGTGCATCTTTTTAAAAAAAAAAAAAAACTACAAAATCTACATCAGTTAGAAAACAGCACTCTGCCCACTATAACTACACTGTGCACTGAAATAGAATCATTAAAATTCTCTAAATATCCTATTTTTTTTAATTAGGAATTTGATGATACACAAAGGTTTTAATGTTTCAATCCTGGTTAATTGTTCACTTCTCATTTTTAAATTTAATAGGAATACCTGTACCTCTGCACATTCATATAATTGTATGGTAACAGTGAATGCATAAACTCATGCAGATACAGGTCAAGAACTTCAGTTAATGTTCATATCTAACACCTGAATGTGGAATCTCCGTGACTTTAACAATGGCTAGATATCTTGGGGCGAGAGGCGGGGTACACCCTGGGCAGGTCGCCAGTCCACCACAGGGCCGACACAGACCTACGGTCGATTCACACCTATGGGCAATTTAGAGTAGCCAGTTGACCTAATCTGCATGTCTTTGGACTGTGGGAGGAAACCGGAG
>JAQQZU010023622.1:0-14592 GCA_030068025.1 Parauchenoglanis punctatus | reverse complement strand
TATGTAGCTTGCACAGTTTACTGCTGATCACTTTTTTAAAATCACTTTTTGCAGCTGTGTTTCTGCATTTCAAGCCATGATTTATTCAAATTTCAAACAGACAAATTCAAAAATTAAGATAAAATAATTATCAGCTGACTGTTTCACTTCCTGAAACTCAAATGCTAAATTCATTTTGCCTGCTTTGTGCATGCACGAGGTGAATCATTTTCAGTGTGTAGAAGTGACTCCAAAGATTTGCAGTTAACACTTAGGGTTCAATACCTGAGATTAGTGAATTGACTCTTCTTTTGGGATCAATTTGTGAACTGAAAGCAAGATGGAGATTTGATTACTTGACACACAAAATATGCATGCAGTATATTATGTATACTAAGGAATATACAACTGAATATACAATCAATGCAGAAAAATAGGCTAGCTTTACTTTTTACTTTAAGCTAACTGATTCAAATAGCTTAAAAAATCAACGCTATTCTGGACGATTCAAGCAGGAACATCATGCGTCACCTGACATTCCCAAATGAATGATAATATTACTCACATTAAAACACAAGTTTTAATGTGTTTAAAACAAACAAGCGACTGTCTTTCCCACACAGGATCGGAAACGTGAAAGCAAGATTAAAGCAGTATTTGTTTTCCCCTCATTTTGCGTGATGAGTGTTTGCAGTGAATTAAGCCTGTTTAAACAAAATTGTTATTTATTTTTATTTTTTCAAAGAAAAGATGCACGCAATCATACCAGATATTTAGGCAGATAGTACAACTTCAGTTCACTGAAGCTGCTTGTGCTGTACTGGGTTTTTTTTTACACCCTGGAGAAAAAGTTGACCCCCCAATTGTCACTGTATAATTCGCATTCTTTGTATGTTTAAATGCACAGTAATATTCCATTACAATTCTGAATATGACAATATTTGGAATTTGATACAGGTCATGTAAACAGCATATTGTGTTTGGATATTCTGAATTTGGCCTTATTCCAAATTTAGCCTTTTCCGATTAAGGCGTGGGATATGCTGATATTATTTGGGTTTAGGAGCATCCTTTGGACATTTCCCAGAAGAACACTGCCCAGAGAATCACACTGCCTCTGCCAGCTTGACTTCTTCTCATAGTGTATTCTAGTGCAATCTCTTCCCCAGGGAAGTGACGCACACAGCCGGACACTCACATGATGTAAAAGAAAAGGCATCAGAACAGGCCGTCTTCTTACACTGCTCCATGGTCCAGTTCTGATGCTCAAGTGCCCATTGTAGGCATTTTTGGTGGTGGACAGGGGTCAGAATGGGCACTCTGATTGGTCTGCAGCTACACAGCCCCATACAAAGGAAGTTGCAATGCCCTGTATGTTCTGACACTTTTCTCATAGCTAGCATTAACCATTTCACCAATTTGTGCTACAATAGCGGTTTTGTGGGATCGGAACAGGCGGGCTAGCCTTAACTCAACATGCGTATTGATGAGCCTTGGGTGGCTATGACCCTATTGCCAGTTCACTGGTTGTCCTTCCTTCGGCCACTTTTGGTAGGTACTAACAAATGAATACCAGAAATTTATAACACACAAGACCTGCTGTTTTGGAGATGTTCTGACCCAGTCATCTAGCCATCACAGTTTAGCCATTGTCAAAGTCACTTGTTGGGTGTGGAGTTTGATACCTGTTTTGGTGAGAGTGTTAGGGAAGAGATTTGTCTTTTTTTTAATCTTTGATTTTCAGTGAAGTTAGTTTGCTAGTAGCTTGCATAGTTCGCACTATGTGGCCCAACCCCATAACACCACCAATCACATACAAACTCATGTTAAATACCAATTAGTGTACACCTGTAGTGAATAACCCCACATAAAATACAGCTGTTCCTATAGAATTTTCCTGATATCCTCTAGGTAACATTCATCTGGAAAAGCCATAGGTCACAAAGAGCTTACAAAGCAGGTACAGGATCTCAATGTTGAAAAATATGAACCAATGACCAATGACAACTAAATGACTCATGAGTGACCCTTGTAGGGATATCTGACAGGTCCTCACAAGGAAAACTGTTTTAACTCTATGAAGTTAGGGTTAAGTATTAGGTATAAGCATTGCAATATTAGCCACTATGTCAACAGAAGGTCTTCACAAGGACTGTAAGACAAATGTGTGGGTGAGTGCATAAAAAGCACATGAAGCACACTGTGGCACATGCTATGCAGAAAAAAAAACAGTACGACTTTGTCTACAGTATGGAAACTCTTTTCAGTACACTACTTTGCTGGTCTCATTACATAACTAGTAATGTGAGTAATTCATTTGTGGGATTGTGAGAAGCAGTGGAAGCATGATGCTCCTTCTTAAACCACTTCTAACCAGTTTATGTTTTACTAGGCAGCAAGTAGCAAAGCTATTTTAATCAATTAGCTTGTAAAAGGTTAGACTAGCCTTTTACATCATGACCTAGTAGCACTGATAAATGATTGTATATTCTTAGTGTACACAAGATACTGTATGTATGTTTTGTGCATCAAGTTTTCAAGTCTCCATCTTGTGTTCAGGTTCACATCAAAGTCAATGACAAAAGGAATCAAAACACTAATCTTGGGCATTGAAATCTAAGACTCTTAAACTGCAAAACCTTTTATTCGATTCCACACACTGAAAACGATTCACCTCACATGCACACTCAGCAATCAAACTCAGAGTTTCAGTTGCAAAAGGCAAAAAGTGATGCAGTAAATTATGCACATACATCACCTTGTGTTAGTCCAAGTGTCTCTTTGGTTGACATAAGCACTTCATTCTCATGCTGTGACAGATTATCAGATGTCAATAATGTTGAAATTAGTGAACTATTATTTACTTAAGCATAGTTAAGGAAAAATGAAATGATTTATTGAAAAAAAGGCAGACCGATTTTAACCGATTTTCAAAATAATTGGTAGATGCAGCTCTAAAATACTTTTTAGAATATATGCTACCATGTATATGTGTACACAATACTTCACAAGTCTCATCACCACCCTTGTCTCCTTGAATCCATAACTAATCTTCCAGTTGCCAATTCATTATCATGTGAAAAAAGTGTGCCTCTAGTTCAAAAAAAGGTTTTCACAGGGAGGAAATTTCACGATTATTTTATCTTTAAAAAAAGAAGGGGGGAAAAAAAGGACAAAAAAGGGAAACATCAGAGTACAGTGCAAGTCATGCCTACCAGAAAATGCTGTCACATCTGCTGTTACTATCCTGGTAACACTGGGCACATGACAGGGATAAGCATGCACCATGTACACAGAAATTCACACCTATGAGTAATTAGAGTAGCCAGTTCACCTGCTCATATGTTTTTGGGTGGTTTGGGAATCTGGAGAACTTGGAGGATGCTCATGCAGACACAGACAAGTGAACTTTTTCTCAGAGACTGAACTGAGCTCAGGATAAAATCAGAGACCCTGTGAGGTGGCAGTGTCACCCACTGTTCTACTCTCAAGTTATTAAAAAACAAAAAATTACAAAGAATTTGTTCGGTGTGATGAGGGTTTCAAGCATAAATCTTAACTGACCTGGTGCCCATGTCAAGCATGGTGGAGCCAGTTGTGACTTTAGGGAGTTGCCTGTTGGCATTGGCAGCAAGTTTAAGGGCAGAAGTTGGAACTGTGAGTTGACGCTGCAGATGGCGCACACTTAACACTGCACCTGGCGATGGCACGCCTACTCTCATTGCCCCAGCCAATAGCACCTGTGCAGAAGCAGGGCTGGATGAGCCAACATGGTGATTAGCTGAGGAAGTTCCATTGTTAGAGTTGGAGGTAGGGGTGTTGCACTGATGATGGTTAGACGTGGGTATGGGGCCGGTGGTGGTTGTTCTTGTGTGGTGCAAGCCCTTATAGACTCCTGAAGAGAGAAACAGGAAATGCATGTTACATGACAAAATGCCCCATGCCTCACAATCTATGTGCTTGTGATGCACTTATCTGTCAGATGGTTTAACACCTGCTACTGAAGTGCAATGATTTCCAGCTTCCCAAAAAACATGGCAGACACCAGAAATGGTGTAGACTCCAACTCCAAATATAAATGTAAAATAAATAATAAATTGCATATTTGTGTATTTTCATACATTTTCTTTTTTCTTTTTTTTTAAGAGAACAAATGAGCTTAACAGATAGCAAATGCTGGCTAACTAATGCACTAATGTAACGTGAGTAGCATGCTTGCTAGCTAAGCTACATGGCATTTACACATTATACATTAGCAAGGTCGCTAGCATTCACTAATAATAGCCGGGTTTTCTGATTTACTTCCACAAGCCCCCAGTGTGACGTAGATGTGACAACGTGGATGTAATTTATTTATTTATTTACTTATATTTACAGATGTACTAGTCTAGTACACTACATGGAAGTAGTCATACCTGCATACTATACTGTATACTAGGGTGGGGAGTAGTGTGCAGTACACAGAGTATACTTATAAGTAATACCAGTATACCAGTATGTAGTGCACCAGTTCAGTGTTTCAAATACAGCTTCAATCTCTGTGCAGTCAGTCAGTAAATGTATAGTACTGTGCAAAAGTCTTAGGAACCCCATTTTTTTAGTACAAACTGTTTTGTACTAACTAGATTTTTATTACACGATAAAGCCTAGATTCTTTATTACTTCTACATTTCTTTATAAAAATACACAGTGTATCTGACTACTTTTTTTAAAGGGTCATCACACCAAATATTGACTTTAATTTATTATGGTTTACTGCTCTTTATTCTATTTTTTTAATGTAAAAACATTAAATTTAATTAAAAACATAGTAGTCTCGGTTATAATTTATGTTATAAGGATATTAGCTGGAAAGTTGTATTGAGCATCTTGCAGACCCATCCACAGTTCTTGTGGATGCTTTGACTGTTGCACTTGCTTCTTATTTTTGCATGCAAAACCCAGCAACCTTTATCATGTTTTTTGTCTGAAAAGTGGTTTCTTAAGTAATATGCTGCTTTACTGCCATATAAACATTTTTCTGTAACATTCAATTTTGTGGTGGAAAACTAATGTTTGGAAATCTAAAATGTTTTTGTACAGACTCAATAATGCAGAAGTAATAAAATTTATAACATCAATAAAGTTTGTACTAAAAATATGGTACCTAAAGCTTTTGTACATTAGTTTACATTATGTTAAAGACCTTTTTTTCTTTTATTTTTCCATAGAAACTTTCATTACTCGACACCTTCTGCCCCCTGGAGTAGCCATGTAACAATTCACCCAATTCACGATTCAATTCACTATATTGGGTTCATGATTTGGAGTAAAAGGAGGTTGACCTGCCATTGGAGGTCTGCGTAAAATATAATAGCCTAGTAAGCAAAATATTCTTTTTATTGAAAATTGAAAAGTTCATAAATTTACATTTTGTTAAACACTTATGAACATTTTTGGATGCTGTGGTCAGGCTTAAACATAAAACTACCACCTCCATTTGATTTCCTTTTCTTTAGCGTCGGCAGTCAGTCTATCAAACAAAAGCTCTTTCCCATTTTAGTGTTTTTTTTTGTGCTTGTGTGTTTTCATGGCATTTGACCGGTGTTAGTTCCACATATGGTGATGTCACATTCAACCCCTCTGTTGTATATTATGGCAACCTCAGCTGTCTAAACACAATTACAGCTAGTAAAATAAGGTTATGCAGACCTAATGATAATCATGGTTCATTTTTAATTTCCTTGATTTGAACTGTCATATATTTGTACCATGAATTACAGTTGCAAGATATAACTTATGCCCACTCTGGACTAATATTAAAAATTACTCTGATTCTTGTACTGACTACTATTTCAAAACACTCAGTAGTGTTTGAGTTTTTGTATACAGTTGTGGGAAAGTAATGACTCAATCACTCTGTCCAGTGACAAAAGAGGATGAGTTTCCTTTTAAGTCCGGGTCAATTTAAGGTTTCTTCATGCTGTCTCAGGGAGTTTTTCCTTGCCACTGTCACCTCTGGCTTACTCATTAGGGATCTATAGTTAGGCCCATAAATATAAAACCAAAAATCTAAATTTAACTGTCATTCTTAATCCTTTAATCATTTTAATCCTTTAATCATAGACATCACCACACTCTAGGTTTCTTCCCTGGTGATGCTCTACCAGGTTTTTGCTGCAGTTGTCTTCAGTTCCTGCTTGTTCTTTGGGCATTTTGCCTTTGCCTTCAGCAAGTGGAATGTATGCTTAGTTGGATTCAGGTCATTTGCCTGATTTGGTCATTGCAAACCATTCCACTTCTTTGCCTTAAAGTCTTGGGATGCTTTCAATGTATGCTTTGGGTCATTACCTGTACTGTAAAGCATTTCGGATCTGAATCTAAGCAGATAATATAGCCTTACACACTTCAGAAATCATCCTGCTGCTTTTGTCAGAAGTCATGTCAAAAAATACAAGGGAACCAGTTCCATGGCTATACATGCCCATGCCATGAGCTCAGGTGGTATTCCAAAGACCATGAAAATAATTCTCTTCTCTTCATTCTGGTATAAGGTGATCTTTTGGCTCTTTTCCACTGCATGGTACAGTCTTGACTTACTTTTGGTTTGCTTTTGCTTTTTACCACTACCCCCTCAGTGTAGCTGGTTGTCAAAGCCAGTCTGTACTGATATTTTGCCTGAAGTAAAACTGCTATGGTAATGTACGACTGCACATTGTTGAACAATTTCTTTGGACAGATTGAGTGAAACCTGCTTATTTGTGAAGTCAGGCTCAGTATGTAATTGAAAACAGCATGACTCAACAAAATGTTTGTGAATGGGTAGAAAAGTTTAAAGCAGGAAGAACAGAAGTGTAACTGACAAAGATCAATCTGGTCGACCATCAACATCATGCACACAAGGCCACACCTACAGGGCAAACGCCTTCATCAGAGAAGACTGATGTTTTATGTTATCGGCAGTTGCTGTACTTTTGGGTATCTGTACCAAAATGACAAAAAAATGTGTATCATTGTATTTAAGATTTTGACGGTTTTGTGGTATGTCACAGTATTTATTTATTGATTTTTGCATGACTAGTCCTTTATATCAGTTTATTCCTTATTCTACAGTTAGGAGAGAATAGAATAATCATTTTATCATGTATATAATGAAGGCTTTCATTACAGTCAGTAAGCATTACAGTCAGTAAGCATGAATTAGTTGCATAATGCTTTGAAAAGCAGCAAACCAGAGGTGACTGCACTCCCTTCTTAAAAAGGCTCTGCATGATCTCAGGTTCACATCTTATGATGAGGTTAAGGACATGGAGCAGACCTGGATTGAAGCGCAGTCAAAAAATCCTCTCAATAACAGTCTAAGTGGAATGATAGAAGAAGTGAATAGATCTGCATGGAGACTAAGTGGAGAAGTGATTTAAATTTGTTATTTTCATTTGTTACAGTCTCTAACTGCAAAAAATATCAAATTGTGAGCTTTTTTTGCTGTTTCCCAGAATTCAGCTCTACCTCCAGCCACCTCACATGCAACCTCATTTCTAAAAAGTTGGTGTGCCAAAAAGGTAAATAAATAAAAAATGTGATGATTTGCAATTCACATAAACCCATATTTAATTGAAAACAGAGCAAAGACAACATTTTTAAATGCTGAAACAGAAATTTTTATTGTTTTTTTGAAAAATATATGTTCATTTTAACCTTGAAGCCAGCAATATGTCTCAGAAAAGTTTTTTTTAAGGGACAGGGACAGATCTGTAATGCTTTTAAAAAAAAAAAAAAAAAAAAAAAAAAAAAAAAAATTTATATATATATATATATATATATATAACTTTTTTTAAAAATACAAATTTATTAATTTGTAGCACGCTCATTCATGGCATCACAATTAATTAATTTTCAATAAAGACTTCTCCAATTAGTCTCCAAAAATAATCTTCGTCTTAAACCTAGTAAAACAATTTAACTTTATTTCTACTTTATTCCCCTATTATTTCATAAAAACACAGTCTAATTAATACACACAAAATCCATCTATGCATAATTTAACCGTAGTTTTACCCCAATGCATTTATACATCTGTTAAATCCCTTAACTTTTCCTCACTTCTATGATTGTATTTTTATGACTGTCCCAATATACCTGAACCATAATGTCATCTTCTGACATCTTGAAAATTATTCATTTCTAAACATCTGTACATGACGTGAGCTAACTTTATTCTTATTTAGTACATTATGCATGGGTACAACTGCATACTGTATTTACTGTATTATTGCATACATCCATTATAAATATGTGTAATGTATTACTCATAATGAAAAATAAAAATACCACAGCATGTCATTTTTACCTCAAGATTTTTGGGTCACCTCCCTGTTTGGTTGTGACCACGCCCCCTCTAATATTTTAGCAGTAAGTTCTCATGAGAGTGATTTCGGTTAGAAGAAAAACAAAGTCAAGGTTTGTGTAAGAAAATGTTTATTTATGCAAATAGTGTTGTCGCCTCACAGCTCCACGCTTCCCAGTTATGTCTTCGACAATTCTGTGGCCAGAAATCTGGCGCCGTTAGTTAACACACCGTTGGCTCGCGCACCTGCGCTTGGCCCCGCCCCCCTGCTCGTGCTCGTCACCTCTGAGAGCTGTGGAAGGTAGAGTCCATTCTGACTAACGGCGTCCGCTTGGATCTGGGAACTAGAGCTGTTCTGAATATTTTACTCGGTAAACTTCTAGCAATTTTATACCACGAAAACAAAATATATCTAATTCTCAACCAAAGTGATTGTACACATACCTATAGTGTTTATAATTGTATAGCTTTTCTCTGAAATTTCGGGCTCGTGGCTGTTGTAGCGCTGCAGCTGTCAGAGACCAGCGACACCGTAGTAAGCTTCATTACTTTTTCCTGTACATTTTTGTATGTTTTAGTTCACAAAAATATCATTATTACAACATATAAAGACGTAAATGTAGTTTGTCACATTTACAATGACTAATTTTCCGTTTCTTTTTCAGCACGCTTCGTGAGATGGGAGTTGTGAAATAACGAACTAGAAGAACCTGAATGATTTAAAAACAAGATTTAACAACAACAACAACAACAACAGCTCTCTCACAAGCGGTAATTATAGCTATCTGTGTGTTTACTGCGTACTGTTCGGCCTGATATGTCAGTTTATAGTCTAACTAAGTGAAATGAAATTAACATATTTATTTTATGAGACGAGGCCGGTTATATTTTGCCTTCCTTTTTTCCACGAGGGAGAGAGAGAGAGAGAGAGAGAGAGAGAAAGAGAGAGAGAGAATCACTCTTTAATGTAACACCAACATGCACGCGCGCACGCTTTGTATTCTGTTTTTTATTTTTTATAGTTTCAGGACCAGTGTTTCTTTTTGACTGTATTGTTGAATTTACATACATTTGTTTCTATCACGTTTTTTCTGTAGTTATTTTCAGCGTTTTGATTGTCTGATTTCTGATATTTTCAATTTTCTGTATCCAAGCTTTGGCAATACAAGTGTTAAAATATCATGCCAATAAAGCAGCCTCTGAATTTGAATTTCAGTGAGAGAGAGAGAGATCTACTAAATAACTCCAATATACTGTATTAGTTGTTTAGTCATTACAGCATAATAATAATAATAATAATAATAATGACTTGAAATAAAACTTTTTATATGAATAATTCAACAGTGCGGAGAAGGCTACATCCAGGAACACCATTAGGAATTTTGAGGCATCCCACCTTGGACAATTTTTATTCCTCTGGACAGTTCGATTAATTACTATATACTCATGTGTGTTGGGATCATCCTCACCTTCCTAACCGCATACATGTCGTCTCTCTCTGTCTTTCTCTCTCTCTTTCTCTTGCTCTCTTTCTCTGTCAGTCTCAGGTATCAACTGAAATGTCATGTGATGTGTCCTGTCCGCTCGTGTGTTTGTCATGACGTCACTCTCTTCAGGGAGGTGAATGCGAGTACATGTACACATGTAGCTGTCTGCACTGCTTCTACAGTCTCTTAGCTCCAGTTCTGTCATCACCGGCGTCTTGTCATGATGCTGCTCACACTCGGTCTGACACTGGTCTACTGGACCACACTCATTCACACACAAAACCTGGAGCTCTTCAACTTTACCAAGGAAGATGCAGTCACCTGCAGCCAGGTATGGTCTTTTTTTAAAATAGTTTTTATTGTTTATTAGATTTTCTTGAAATTAGACATTTCAAGAAACAAATCAACAAGTGACTCGTAAATCCTTTATCCTTTATGCATATGCTATATTAATATTTGGAATAATATTTACATTTCAATATTAATTTAATTATGTAAAAATCATTCTAAGTTCATTTTGCCAACATTTTTAGCCATCTTTAATACTACTTATAAATTTAGTTAGCATTTACTAATAGTCTCATAAACCAAATTAGTCAAGGTTTTTAAATGAATATAATAGGTAAGTTATAACAAATATAGTAAGTCTAATTATTATTACAACAACAACAACAACAACATTAATAGTTACTTTCCTGCAGAGACTCAGTACTTAACTCGGACTTGAAAAATGAGTTCAGATCATTTCTGTTCTATGTGCCTGTTTTTAGATGTTTATCATTCTGCTGGAACTGACCACACATTTAAAAGTTTTAGATTTAATTCTAGGTCTTGTTCTAGATTTGGTTTTAGATTGAGTGGGAAAGACATGCCTTGTTTGTTTGGGGTAAAACAAGGTATGCAGATCTCTTCGAGTGATAAAAACTGGCCCATGTCAGAGTAGTGTATGCTTTTTAACCCAAACATCCACCCCTTGTTGATAAGCCATATTGTTGATAAGCCATATTTGTGCTTGTGCATGTTCGCATGTAAATATAATCACATGCAAACCATTTAGCTAATAATAGCAAAACATTTTCATGAACATGACAGAAAGTAGTGTTTTTCTTACTTTACATAAGCAGACCATAACATGCATACTGAGTCGATCACGCTGTGTATAAAAGGATTATTTGTACTCCATTTAAAAAAACAGAAGTAAACATGGCCTCTGATATTATAACATGTATAACCTGTTTACAGCAGCAACACATGACTTTTTGAAAGGCCCCTTTCTTGAGAATTGACAATACATATGAATGTATTTTTATTTAAAATTCAGCTTCCTGTGGAAAAAAAAAAGATTTTAGTGTTTTATTTAGTACCGAAGTGAAAGATCATTTAACATAAGTATCTTGTTGTGCCTCATTGACTGAACCTCTCGTCTGTCATTAGCAGCAGAAGTGCAATCTGAGACTGATTCACACCTATAAAACAGGTAGCTGTTTCAGACACGGGCTAGTGTTCAGTTTATTTGTGATGATAATGATTATAATATGATAATGACTGATATCAGGACATGTTTTCTTTGGGCTTGTCCCTCCACCACTTCTGTAGTCTAGCACTTAGTGAATTTCTGTTGATTTTGAGGTGATATGTAGCAGTGTTGTGGCAGTTACTGAAAATTAGTAATCAGTTACAGTTATTAGTTACTTTTTCAGAAAGGAATTGAATTACTTTACAAATGACTGCATATAAAAGTAATTAGGAAGGTAACTTTTGTGTTACTTGTAAATGTTTACTTCAGTATTATTTTAGTGTTGTGGGACAACATTGTCGCAAGTCCTTAATAGTCTTTTGGCTGAGATTGTGAATAAGTGTGTTACATTAGAAGTCCAGTGGCTGTGACCGTGACAGTAATAATTAAGCCCGTTATCTGTGCTCTTCTCTGTCACTGTAGCACCACAAAAACCTTCTTTAATGTTAAGTATACACACTTCATTGCAATTAGTCCTGGGGTACACAAATAATTGAACACAGCTAATAAATAGGCCGAATTATAATTCAGAGGACACAGTCCATGCCCAGTGCACAACGCAAATGTTGTCATCAGCACAGTTTTTGCAGAAAATCGAGTAGGCCTATACTTTGGAGCCACTCGTGTGCATGTCTGTGTCCACGTTGCTTAAAGCCATGTCCGTGGAAATATAAACTACTTCACCCCATTAGTATTTTTCACACATGGCAAAAGTAACGAGTGACAAGCCCTTTTAAATGTCAGTGATTGTAATTGCGTTATTTAATTTGAAAAAGTAATTCGTTACATTACTTGTTACTGCCAAACGTAGTGGAATTACAGTAACTCGTGACTCCCAACACTTATAGATACTGATCTAGACATAATAGTGATATGATCAATTGTACATTTTTCTTCCTTTTTGAATCACAGCAATGTATTTACAATCCAGCACCAGATATCATTACATCTGAACTGCTTTATTGTCAAATAATTCTAAATTCCACTAAATAGGTGTCCAGATGTTATATTTTATCCTGCACTACCACATTCTTGTACAAAATCCTTGTCGCTGTGATTGTAGGAACAATAACAACCAGAGCAATGATAAAGTGAAGACTGTAATATCGACTTCTGTTTATTCCAAACAGAATGAATGTTAGAAAGTTATTCCTTGGAAAAAATATATGGTGTCCAAACAATTACAAAACGGGAATAATTTAGGATATTTATGTTATAGTTTACATGAGGATTTCTAAAACAACTTAATTTTAAGCTGCAATACAGTGTATTTGTGACTATTATTAATAATGTATTATTGTATAATAATACATGTCTGGAGAAATTTCTCATTAGGTGGAATCTTATAGCAGACAGGTACACAATTATGCGCTCCTGAATAAGGATACACAAGATGAAGTAATACCTTTTACTTATTCATGAGCCCAGCCGGCCATGACACCCAATGCTAAGGCTCCTGTGTGTCGTAGCTATGGTGACGGTGATGGATCACCGTCTGGAAGATGAGGAGTGTGGACAGAATTGTGTCAGTCCGGTTCGTGAGTCTCTGTAGTGACTTAAGACCTTTGTCTTCTGTGAGAAAAATCACATGGTTTCAAAATGGCACAGTTCATTATAAAGCTTAGCCTGCACTGAGGTTGATGTGATGAATCTTGAAGTTGAAATTATCCAATAAAACGTAACATGACGGGTTTTAAAAGTTTTGAAATCATATTTATGTTACATAAATGATGTCCAGGTCATTTTTGGCCTGAGATAAGCAAAGTAAGACACACATATTAAAAAATATGTGTATCTTGTACATATGAAAGAAAGTGGTCACTCTAATCTCTGTCACATGAACTTAACTTATTTACACTTGTACCGGTGCACACACACCATGATCTTATCCAACGTACCTGATCCAGCCTTGTGAAATAGGATGTATGTCTGTTTACTTATGCCGTGGTTTTATTGCTAACAGTTGAGACGGAGATAAGGTTTATTTGGTTTTTGAAATTAGATTTTACACTTATATTGCCGTAGAATGTTTCTAAGTAACATTCATTAAAGGGAACCAGATCATAATGCATAGGGGAAGCTAATGTGTTCCCAAGCATGCTAGAATGGTAGTTCCTGTTGGGTGTGTTGTCAGTGTGTTATGTTTACATAGTTGTGTATATATTTGTAGAAAAAGATCTAATGCTATAATGAAACATGAGCAGTATAATTGTATTTAGCGTGTATTCATTAGTACTGAGCATAACTGTGCATTTGTAATTGGATGTTTGTGTGCATGTTAATGCTGCCTGTAAAACTACTGATGTGTATAGCACACGTTGATGGCAAATATTGGTGAGTGGTATCGTGTGGTTCTCAAGTGCATCATGCTTCGCAAACAACCTGCAGTTTTGTGCTCTTTCTTCTCCAGCAAACACAATTTGATACCCCAACTAATTAAACCTTCACTGAACTCAAATGTGCCAGTGACTCTTCAGCTAGAGTGTTGTATTATAAGGCTGGATCCTGCTTGTTGTACATCAGAGAATGTAGCTGTCATTTAAAAATGTAGCAGAGGCCAGTGGTAAAGGAACTTGGGTGCATTTCATGGTGAGTGTCTGAGTACATCATACCCGAAGACACATTAAATGATTCTTATATAGAAGATAAAGATTTAGTGATACAGCACCTACTGTATCCTGCTGATCTACCAAATGTGTGTACATGATGTTGGATACATCAACGTAAACAAATATTTGTGGATCAACCTGCAAGCTGTAAGACAGGTTCCACTTTGCATCATTTAACACTGTAATATTTCAGTATGTCCTGTAAACATCTTTCCATAACACCGAGAGGCCTCTATGACATTGACAGCTGAGATATTAGTAACATAGAAGGCTGTATAACTCTTACAAAATGTTTTCTTTATTGGGTCACCTCTAAGTGAGACTCTTAGGACCAGCGCTCATAAGAGAGCTGCCTATACATGCTTCCTTCGAGACATGTGAAGTGCATCATTTTAAACTGCTGCTCATGCTGCATCACAGGGCAGTGAAACATGCATGGAGGAAAGTACTGTCTGCCTTGTTCTGCCTACTTGAACTCACACATTTGATAATATTTTGTTAAGCATGATGGTTTGAAAGGTCTGCGTGCACATGCTTTGAGAGTACTATTTTACAACATTTTTTTTTACAACATTATTTTACTATGTGGGCGACACGGTGGTGCAGTGGTTAGCACTGTCGCCTCACTGCAAGAAGGTCCTGGGTTCAATCCCCGGGTCACCCAGGGTGCCTTTC
>JAQQZU010023621.1:0-14596 GCA_030068025.1 Parauchenoglanis punctatus | reverse complement strand
CCTCTCTCATCTTTTTAAGTGGGAGAACTTGCACAATTGGTGGCTGACTAAATACTTTTTTGCCCCACTGTATCTATATGTCACTGAGCCATTTGGACACATATTGTACACCTCTATTGAGATGTCATATCTAAGCAATGTAGTTGTTCTGTCAATGAACACTCTGAGACAGGATGATGGAACAATCAGAATGATGGAACAATCCTTACTAGCCACTCTTACATTCTTGTTTTACTTCCTAAGAATCTCACAATGGTAAATATGTTTGAATGCATAATTTAATATTGATATTTGGTGTTCATATTAGTATTTGTATGTATTAGTATAGTATCATTTTTATGTTTGGACTTATATTTTCTTTTCATATAAACATGTTTACATGTTTTAGAAATTGCCTTTTATCCCTCTTTTAATTGTTAAAAGCAAAAGATTCAAGCCATTCTTTAGCCATCTTTCCATCCATCCATCCAATATCTATACCACTTATCCATCAGGGTCACAGACAATCCCAGCTGATTTTGGGTGAGAGGCAGGTCGCCAATCTATCACAGGGCTAGCAAGAAACCCATTCACACTTACATTGAAATGTGGCCAGTTTAGAGTAGCCAGTTAGCTTAATTCACATCTTTGGACTGAGGGGGGAATCAGAGCACCCGAAGGAAACCCACACTGGGACAGGGAGTACATGCAAACTGTCGACAGAAAGGCTCCAATCAGCCACTAGGTTCGAACCCAGAGCTTCTTGCTGTGAGATGACAGTGCTAACCACTGCACCACCATGCCACCCCAATTGTTCTTTAACTTATGTATTTTATGTTAATTGGTTGTTGTATAGTTAAACCTATTGTCAGAATATTTAAACTTCATTACAATTAATTATGATCACTGCTTCTATCAACAAATCATAATACCTCATGCGTGTACTTTGAGTGCAACCAGTGCAACCAGAACTTTGACGTTCGCACCATGTTTGATCTGAATGTAGGCTATGGTAATTCTTTGTCTGTAGAATCAGAATAATTTTCAGTTTCCTTATCTTCATGTATCTTTTTCTTCTTGTTATTGTGAAACATTTTCACTGGTAACTTAGTTCTGCACATTTTTGTATACATCCTGTTTTCTGACATTGTTAGCACTCCTTGTCTTTAAATCAACAACCAGTGGCAGTGCGCGATCTCTTACTGCAAAGGTCGCAAGTGGGGTTTTGTCTTTTGTTTAATCTGTATACTTTGAAATGTAGCTGTTGTTTTTATTGACTCAATGACTTCAGTCTAACACATCAGTGTGTCAGTGTCTCAGTAAAAAGTCACTTTCGAATACTCTGATTATTTAACCCACACACCGGCCTGTATCTTAATGTGTCTGAAAGACTATCTCCAAATTAGCAATGTTCAGCAAGTCTGCAGAGTTATTTTGATTTCCTTTAAGGTGGTTTTCTGTGCTTTGAGGACCCCACTAAAGTGTGCAGTAACTTGTATGTTTTAGCTGACAATTAGCTAAGCAGCTCTGCTACCCTTTTCTCCAAAGATTCACTATATGGGCAAAATTATTGGAATGCCTGACTTTAATGACATTGCATTCAAATACATAGACTTTAATATGGAGTTTGTCCTCCCTTTGGAGCTACAACAGCTTCCACTCTTCTTGGAAGGCTTTCCCCAAGATTTTGTAGTGTTTCTGTGGGAATTTGTGCCCATTCATTCTGTAGAGCATTTATGAGGTCAGGCACTGATGTTGGATGAGAAGGCCTGGCTCGCAATCTCCGTTCCAGTTCATCCTAAAGGTGTTCGATGGGGTTGAGGTCAGGGCTCTGTGCAGGCCAGTCAAGTTCTTCCACACCAAACTCATCCAACCATGTCATTAACCATGTGCACTGGGGCAGTCATGCTGGAATAGAAAAGGGTCTTCCCCAAACTGTGTCCACAAAGTTGGAAGCGTAGCATTGTCCAAAATGATTTGGTAAGCAGAAGCATTAAGATTGCCCTTCACTGGAAGTAAGGTGCCTAGCCCAAACCCTGAAAAACAGCACCACACCATTATGCCTCCTCCACCAAACTTCACAGTTGGCACAATGCTGTCAGACAGCCTTGCTGAGTTGCTATTGTTCCTACATGCGTCCACTGGCCAATAATACCACTTACAGTTGACCGTGGAATATCCAGAAGGGATGAAATTTCATGAATTTTATTGCAAATTGCAAAATCTTATTGCAAAGGTGGCATTCTTTCACAGTATCACACCTGAGTCACTGAGTTCTTCAGAACGTTCGATTTTGTTTCACAAATTTTTGTAAATGGAGACTGCATCGCTAGGTGCTTGATTTTATACATCTGTGGCAATAGGTCTGATTGAAACACCTGAATTCAATAATTAATAGGTGTGTACCAAAGTGTACCCAATACTTTTGTCCATATAGTGTAGCTCATTAGCTAAACAATACTGCTGAAGTCTTATAATGTAAGTTATACAGTCTTCATATGAACTATCAGAGCTTTCTATTTTTCCAATACACCTAGCCATTTTGTTTTTTGGGTGTTGTTTTCCATTTTTCCAGACTTCACACTTCATGTTTGTCTTAAAAAAAGATTTGAAGTATAATCCTTTGAGGCTTCCTCTTACAAGACAAAGACTTTTCTCAGGAATCCCTTTCAAATGCCTGATCAAACTTCCAATATAGCCAAAACTCTGCTGTTAGATTACGTGCACATACAAAGAAATGTGCACATATCACTCCTGTTCTCCAGTAACTACACTGGCTACCAATTACAGCCCACCTCCAATTCAAAATTCGTATTATCACATATAAAGCACTTCTCCTCCCCTACACCCCCGCCGGTTCACTTACTGTAGGTCTTCAGGTCATCTTCCATTCTCTTTCACTAATCTCTCTACAGTTGGAGACAGATCATTCAGTGCCACAGCCAACAAACTTTGGAGTACACTTCCTCAGCATCTGAGACTGCACAAACCTTGCCTTATTTAAATAAAAACTCAAGACTCACATGCTCACAAACAGTTCACGTTCACAGACATAGCTAGTTTAACTTTTCTTTTCTGTACTTTAACTGGTTTTCTGCTAACCACTCCTTACAGAATAGCCATGTTTTTCCTGGCTATAGTCAAAATAAAGGTGTGTCTAAAATTATGACTGGTACTGTATGTGTCAGAGTCTTACTGGTACTGTGTAGATATACAGTAATTAGGCTTGGGGAGTAAAATAACACATGTAAGGACTGCAACAACTAATCAACAAAATGTATAAAAATTGCCAGTTAATTCCATTATTAGTTGAACTGTGTTATGAAGCAAACTGCAAATGCCACGCCACTTTATACAAAAAAAAACATTTGACTGAAATGGTGGAGCAGAACCATCAGTACAATTTTCTCTATGGTATGAAACTTATAGTTGCTAATTCGTCACCATGGCCTCTAGTGAAAAAATGCGTTTACTGGGTGGAAATTTCGTCATTATCGCAGTACAGTGCAAATGCTGTCATCATCCACATATTTAGTATTGAGGTAATCCAAAAGTAATGGAACATGATTAATTTTTACTTTAATTTTGTGGCAATTAGATTAAGTTACTGACTACATTTTTAACAGGTAATTAGTAATTGTTTTGGAATACATTTAAAAATAACCCTCCCAACCCTGGATATACTATAATAATAATTAATATAATAATAAATAATAATAAAGCCCATCTTCCTCCACCCATCCTCTCCACCTTCTTCAGAGGGACTATTGAGAGCATTCTGAGCAGCTGCATCACTGTCTGGTATGGAAACTGCACCGTATTGGACCACAAGACCCTACAGCGGATAGTGCGAACAGCTGAGAAGATAATCATCTCTCTTCCCTCCATCACAGACATTCAGCCCACACGTTGCATCCACAAAGCCACCAGCATTGTGGACGTCCCCACACACCCCTCACACACACTCTTTACCCTCCTGCCATCTGGCAAGAGATACCAAAGCATTCAGGCCATCACTGCCAGACTGTGTAACAGTTTCTTCCCCCAAGCCATCAGACTCTACAGGGACTCAGGTACTGGACTCACACACACACACACACACACACACACACACACACACACACACACACAGAAATGTATACATTCATACACTCCCTCTGAATTTTTTGCGCATTCGACTTGGATTAGTGCTGCACTGTCTTGCCTTGTGATGTCTGGACTTTCTGCAGTGTTTGCACATTTGCACACTTGCACTTTATGTAGTCTATGTTGTCTTTGCAATGTTTGCACGTTTCCAACATGCACTTTATGTTGTCTCGTTTCACCATGTACTGTATCATCTATATATTGTTGAAATGACAATAAAAGCCACTTGAACGTGATAATAAGTAATAGTATCAGTAAACATTAGGGGGCAGTGTGTCTTCTTTGAGTACCAAACCTGGTTTATGAAGGAGTAGTTAGAAACAGTTTTACAGTCCAGTAAAGTGGGTTTTTATTTCTTTGGTTGAATAACAGTTAATATAATTTTATAACTTGCACAATTTCATTTTTAATAATCTTAAAATAAGCAAGATAATAAAAGTAACAAAAAAATGGACTTTCATTTCAATATTTCAATATTGAATATTGAATTCAATATGAGTCTTAATCATTGATGGTGACTGTTTGAGCATATGCTAATTATCACTTGTGCTATTATATGCACTGTGTAATATATGCTGTTAACCACAGGTGTTTCTTTTTTCCTTTTCTTTTTTTTCACAGACCACCTGTTTCAATACCAGATAGCAACTCTCTCCATCATGAAACATTGTTTGGTGTAGAAGATTAATATCACAAATAGTCGCTGTCATCCTAAAAACTGTAGGCATATCCCACTCCTTATCAAACACACACAACATGCAATAAGCTAGCATGGCATGTTACATATCTGCTTATGGCCATCACACTCTGAGGATGACAGACCTTGTTTGATCTTGGAAACTAAACTGGGTCAGGCCTGGTTAGTACTTGGAAGATGAGCTATTTAAGGGCAATCATGGCTCAGTTGTTAAGGTTCTGGGTTACTGAACAGAAGGACATGAGTTCAAGCTCTAGTACAACCAAGCTACCACTGTTTCACTGTCTGCTCCTGGGGTACCAGAACATGGCTTACTCTGCTCTCTGACCTCAAATTCCAATCACTTTACTGTAGTAGTGTGAGGAAGCAAAACATAATAGATGGCTTACATGAAACTGTTATTTCAGAATCCGTAGGTCTTGTTCTGGTAGCAAAGTTAACTAGAAATAAAACCTACACTGAATCACAAATAATCAATGACTTTTTAATAACAAAATTTAAACCACTGTAGGATAAGAGCAAATTTAATAATTTATTTTCTCTCTGTTGATGATGTACTCCTGCTGCCTGATGAGATGACAGTGCCTGAGTCTGAAACAGTTATACTGCTGTGGTCCTGACCTGCCTCATATCTTCTCAGGGAGTTCTTTGCCACTGTCACCACTCTCACCCACTGACCCATGTTTTGCGACAAGGTCTGTGATTAAAATCACCATACAAATAAAATTGAATTGAATTGAATTAAACTGAATTGAACACTGATGAAACATCTCAAAAAATAACAGGGATCATGGGTTATCCAGCAGAATGATCCTGTCAATACTGAAGTCTGAAAATGACCAGTTTCTAGATCTAAGGTTTTGTTCACACAGACCGACATGACTGAATGTACAATAAGAGTGTTGAAAAGCACAGAAAGCTTCAGGAACAAGCCTAAATTTTCTAGTTGTCTGTTGGCTCGCTTTGCCAGGCTATGAACAGAGTTACCAAGCAAGCACTGTCACTGTCTAACAAGCAGCTGTAACTATCTTAAAAATGATCTGCAGTCTTTTTGTTCTGGTCTACTACACTGTATATATGCAAATAGCTACTTGGCCTGACTTTGTTCTGTTACGTCCCCATGGGAATATGTCCAGGGTACCGGGGAGGTAACAAATTAAAACTAACCCCAGGAGTGATTAAGGAGAAGGGAAATAGAATCGTATGGCCAATTTAACAGTTTATTTATTATGTAGAGAAAAACAAACAACCAAAACTGTTAATGGGTTTGCCTAATTTTTTGCCCAGGAGTGTATACATATACATATATTCATATATCCACACACACATTATGCCTGCACACTGTGTACAGTACATTAATGCCTTGACTATAACCTAAAATTTGGGCTAGCGCACCCACAGGACAGTGCATCAGCCACTATATTACCTGTCTCCCCTTTTATACTTGATCTGGATGGTGTAACCTTGCACCAACATAGCATCAATCGTTGATTATGGTTGTACATTTGGGCTAAGAAAACCACAGGTTTATGGTCAGTATACACAATTACAGGAGATGAACTTGAGCCAACATATACTTCAAAGTGTTGAAGGGCAAGTAGCATGACCACTTTGGCATCTACTGGACGGATTTGTCCATCTTCAACCTGTTTTCCCAGGTAAGTGACAGTGGCCTCACCGAATTCACACAATTAAGGGTTTAAGGAGGCTTCAGCAAGTCACTGGAACACTGGAATGGTCTGCCCAATTATCTGAGTATATTACCACATCATCTAGATAGACATTACAGTGAGGAATATTTCTCAACACCCGAAGCATCAGGTGCTGGAAGGTGGTAGGTGCATTCTTCATGCAGAAGTCAGGCATCACAAAGGCAGAAATATTAGATGCTCTGGAAGTCAAAGGAAATTGCCAGTACCCTTTTAACAAATCCAGTTTAGTAACATGTCTGGGCCAATACTGTTGATAGAGTCTTTCATACGTCGTAATGGAAAGGAGTCTGGTATTGTAACAGAGTTAACCTTACAGAAGTCTGTACAGAAACGATAGGTGCCATCAGACTTAGGGGCTAACAAACATGAAGCGCTTCATGGACTGTGACTGGGCTTAGCTAAACCATTTTTCAATATGTACTTGACTTCATTACTTCTCTCTTATCTGCAGAACAGTGGTAAGTATGCTGTTTAATAGGAGTAGCAGTACCATATCAATGTCATGCTCTAAGACATTAGAACATGATGGATGTGATCGTTAAACAAAGTGGAATAAGAGTGAAGCAAACTGAGTATATCAATCCATTGACATACAGGAAGGTAGGCACAAATGCATCTCTATTTTAGACTTTACGCTAATGGAATTGCTTGAGGGAAATGAGTGGTAACACACATTATAATTAAGAAAAACTGGTTTCCAGCCTTTGTTTTTGGCAATGGGCCAACACAGTCCACAATCTGGCAAAGAAAAAGTTGGTTTACCCACAATCTGGCAAGTGTGACAAATCTTACAGAAATTCACCACTTCAGTTTTCATCCTTGGCCAGAAAAAATGTTTCAGGATTCGATCATACCAGCCCACTAATGCTCATGGGTTAATTCCAGTACCTGCTGCCGATAACCGGTGGGAAGAACTACTTGATGTACTTTGGCCCTGCACCCCTTCCAAGTCATCTGCTGCTTCACCTGGTCATAAAACCCACTTTTGCCTTAACACAACACTTTCCATAAAAAACGTCTGACTTTCTTTGCACTTACTAGTATCCTGAACTGTGGCAAAATAATTGGCTAAGGACAGATCAGCTTTCTGGGCACTGATAAGTGCTTCATGAGTCAGTGCCAATGATATCCGAGGAGTCCGAGCGAACTGCTACTGGGAAGAAACCAGTACCCAAGTTAGATTTTACATATATATGGTGCAGAGGCACAGCACAAAACCCATCCCAATACCTCTGACAATCATGCTCATACCACAGGCAGATGCATCACTCAAAGGCAGGACAGTGGAAAGGATGAAGGACTGGGAACCGCCTGTGCCCCAGCACTGTGACTGGGTGCTGGTCCTCTGGCTTTCCTGTCAGAGGCACATAGCCAGTAAAAATAAATGGTTTAAAACACTCATTAGGCACTTTTTGAGCAATGGACTGTTCACCAGGAATCTCAGCTTTAATTAATGCTAAACCCTTTGGCTGCTTGGAAGCTGCCATCTGCTGCTTCTGCTTTAATGCCATGCGGTCTGCAACAATGTGGCCAGGCTTGTGACAGACAAAACACTGTTTCTCATGTTTAGACCCCAGGGAGGATTCGCTACCCTGTGTGATACATGTGTCACCAAATTTCTGGGAAGATACACGGAGAGCTGGAGTCATGTTTGTTAAAAACTTTTTTGTTTGTGAGAATGAACTCATCTGCTAAAGTGGCAGCCTACTTTCTGCTCATTCAAATAAACTAAGGTACGCTCAGGCACGCAGTGTTTAAACTCCTCTAACAATAAGAGCTCACGCAATGAAGCAAAGTCTTTAGTCTTTCATGCTAAACTTCATCTGTTGAAAAGGACCCCTTTTTCCCTGCAAACTCGACATATGTCTGGTTGGTGTTGGTCGAAGAGTTTGGAAACGCTGTCTATAAGCCTCTGTCACTATCTCATATACCCACTAAATAGCTCCTTTTACCTTTCAAACACAAGTACTCACCCTGACCTCTCATCTGTTCCATTGGAGAATGGTGTACATGTGTATGTTGATGATTCCTGTTCAAAGCCAGAGCACTTTTCATTGTGGCTATTCAGTGTGCTCTTTCCCTGATATTCAATTTTATTTGTATAGCACTTTTAACAACAGACACTGTCACAAAGCAGCTTCACAGAAGTATATAAATTCTGAATATAAACTTATGACTCTATACATTCATCTATATATATCCCTAATGATCAAGCCTGTGGTGACGGCGGCAAGGAAAAACTCCCTGAGATGACAAAAGAAGAAACCTTGAGAGGAACCAGACTCAAAAGGGAACCCATCCTCATTTGGGTCACACTTTATACTGCAATTACAACTAACACACTTTAATAATAGGGTCAGGTTAACTTTATACTGTCTGGGAAGCATATTCGTTACCATATAAGTCAGCCCAGGCAGCAAAGTTAGTTGCTCTCACACGTGCATGTACTCTTTTTGCCAATCACATTGTAACTGGGTACACTCATTCCAGATATACTTTTGGCGTAGCACATGATTTTGGGGCAATTTGGCATTCCCGGGGTTTCTGCTCTGCTTATGGTAAGCCAATTTCTAATTCTACTCTGGTTTCTGACTTGCAAGCCTGAACTCTTCCTAAGCACTTGCCTATAGCGAAGGTTAAAGGTCATGATACTGGACATTTTTAAAAATCTTTTTACAGTCTCAAGCAACAGATGCTGACCTTTCATTTTGGGCGACTCAGAACTGTTCTCCAGGTTTGGACAATCTTATTCGGGATTCACAAGGCCGTCTTGCTCTACCAAAATCAGTTTTACCTTTCCTTGTGAGACATTTTCATGGTATTTCACATGTCTCACAAACAGGGGTAAGTGAAATATTGACAAGAACTTTTGCACATCTGACATGCACAAGACAGTAAGACTCTTGCTGGACTCATGCCTTACATGTGCTTCGTCTAATACCACACCACAGATGGCTAAACATGATGCATTGGTTCTGTAATGGCAAACCGGATCCAAATTTAGGCGATGTACAAATCACCAGGAGTCAAACTACAATGATAAATGTTTAACTGGTCCAAAGAAAGTTTAGATACAGATACACACAGACAGCGTCCAGGAGAGAAAAAGACAGACCCCCGATCTTGTTTTTTGGGTGTATATATACCATGTCAAGATTACATTTACATTTTCCCGGCCTTGTTGGGGTGTGACCCGTCTCAAGTGACCCCGCTGCACCATGGTCAATTTCCAAGAATTTTGCTGCGCTCAATGTTGCAGAGGGGGCAAGAGCCCCCTGTTTTTCACACCTTTTTTATAATTAGGGCCTGTTTATCTTATCTAGTTTACTTACTTGTGGGTGAAGCGGTGCCCTCGTGACGATTCACGCTTCCAGTACATTCAGTGTATCCAATTTCTATATGTCCCGGTACTTTCTGCACCACTCCCAAACTATTACCTTACCATTGCATGTTAATTGTTATGCACACTTATATTGACTTTTAAGGCAAAGTTATCACGCGCTTTTATGCTGTGAGTCAGCGGATACGCTGGCTCTGCAGATACATGAAAAGGGGATAACAATTATGCTGGCATCTGCACACGTACACAAGTATCTAGCAGGCTGAGGTGTCTATTTGCGTTATTATTATGTTTAGACATATGTCGCACACCGCACTGAGCACGTCTGGTTTTCTTAATCTGGACTTCACACCTCTGATCTATGCTGCTAGATTCTGTATAGCAGCAAGCCCACACGAAACTTAAAAAACATTAAGTGCAATAAAGTCAAACAGAGTTCAGTACAGAGTGTCCTAAGCTGCCCTCACAGTTCCTGCATAGTTTCACTTTCAGTATTTACAGATTGACTTCACTCACATGCCTGCAAAGGGTCCACTGAAATACATGCTGTTTATAGTGGACAGGTTTTCTAAATGGGTGGAAGCTTTTCTCTGTGCTAAAGAAAATGCAAAAACAGTGGTGAAAATCTTGGCAAAGGAAAATATTCCTCACTTTTCTATCTGTCATAGACAGTTATCAAGGCAAGCCTTTATTTTGTGGCAAAGGTAATACAAAAGCTCTGTAAGTATTTGAGCATTGATTGGAAAGTTCATATTCCATACCACCCACAGTCATCAGGGGTGACTGAAAGGAAGAACAGAACATTAAAAGAATGTTTGACTAAAGCAATGATGGAAGTGGTAAATCATGGGTTGATCTATTACCAGCTGTGCTTTGTGAGATCAGAATGACGCCTAGTGCTATGACTAAATTGTCACCTTTTGAAATACTGATGGGGAGACCTTTCCTGATGCCATGGCAAAAGTGTAACCCTGGTTTTTCCTTCACAGGTGATCTGGACATTGCAGTTGCTGACTACAGCCAGGCCTTGATTGAAAAACTGAATAGTTTACATGGTGATGTGTTTTGTTCTTTACCTCTTCCCACAGATTCACTGGCCCCTGTTCGGGTGGGATACAAGATAATTTGTTTTGGCAATATGCTAATTTTACTGCTAAGTCTGTGGGCATAGGGGGCAAATGTTATGTCAGTTCTCACATCCCTAGGGATGCGGGTGCAGCTTCCTTAGAACCTTACTGAGACTCTTACAGCTATTGTGACGTCCTGCATTAAGTCATGGTGTGTAGTTTCCCTTTTGTACCATCCAGGACTGAAATGGTCCACATCTGCTCTCCTGCCATGGCTTTCGTGTCCAAATTGCACTCACGTAGATATTTTTTCAGACATCTTCATCCATAAGAAGAACTACAGTGATATGGGTGGTGGTACTGATTTTGGTCCTCCATTAACTGATTTTTGTGTCCTAATAGACCCTAATTTCAAGTTTACCTCTTGCTTTCTCTGAGTAGGTACAGTGTCAGTGGGGAGTATAAGTAATGAGTCATGTGAAACTATCTATAATCCATATCTCTTTTCACGACAACCTGAATGCACAACTCCTCCATGCTTCTTCTTGCACCCTACAATTTCATGCACTCTATTTCATCCTGATTGGTACTGGATTTGCGGAAAGGTTTTATTCTACCTTTCTCCTAAATGGGATGGTCTTTGTGCCTTTTCAAATCTCGCAAGCACATTTACTATTGTACATGTTGTGCACAAGACCTGTAATCTTCAAGCAAGAGATAATGACTTTCCTCCCGTTGAACACCAGCTTAGATCCAAATGGGACTAATTCAGAGGATGTATTTTTCCTCAATACGGTTGGAATCAATCCGGTTGGAAGTTAACCCAAAGTTGGAATGAATTAGAGAAGGTGTATTATCGTCTCGCTCTGTTTGCCAACATATATACAACAATATAGGCCCTAGCAGGAGTTAAAGATGAATTAACTGCTCTTCGTCTAATGACTCTTCAGAATAGGATGGTGCTGGATATGTTTGTTGGGTAAAGAGGGGGGAGTTTGCCATATGGCGGGAGATTCTTCTTGTACTTTCATTCCCCATAATGATGATTCACATGACAATATTACTCTAGCTTTAAATTGGATGCGCAAAGTAAATCTACAACTTAGGACGGATGAACATGGGGGAGAATTGGGGTTTGATTTATTCACTCTTTTGGGTGGTTTGCTCCTTACATGTCTATGATTGCTCCTATCATTGTGATCTTACTGTTCATTATCTGTTGTGTCCTGATCCTTATTTCTTGTTTGCAATCATTCATTGCTCAACGGATGAAATCTATAATGAATCCTAGTTTTCCTATTGTACCAGTGGCAAAGGAACAAGATTTTATGTCTTAGTATTTGTTCTTTTAGAACAAAAGGGGGCCTTGTTAGATTGAAAAATCTGTCCTTTGACCCCTTGACCCCTTTAACCCTGCTCTCCTGGACAGTCATTTTTAGCATACCTTTGTTCAAATTTAAAGGTGTATTGCTTCTTTTAATTTCTTGCATTCCATAGATAATTTAGGTCCCTTTGACATGACTGGAGCTTGTTTAGGTTAATCTATATTAAAGAACATTATATACTGTTCCTGATTTATCTTATGTCGCACTCTTATGCAGGAGACTGTTATTCAGTCAGCTATTAGTATCCTTTAGTCCAAACAAAGGTGTTTTTCTGCTTATCTGTTCCCTTGAGAATGTACTATGACATCTGTATTTCTATGTATAAATCCTTCCGGAGTTGAAAGTCTCAGTCCTCTCTACAAGCCAGTAATCTTTCCTGCACTTCCAGCTGAAGACGAGCCAAACACACTTTTAACCAAGCATCTAATCTAGACCCGGATAATAACTCCACGGATAAAGGTTCAAACCCTGGCACCTTGAACGGTGAACGGTTTTCTTTCTCCATTATCCCTCCCCATACTTGGAGTAACATGAGCAGACAACTGAGACATCGCTTCTTCCAACCGAGAATCAGAGTGACTCGTACTAGCAGGCTCCGCTGAACCAGGGCGGCTCTCACTTGAGGAGGGGCGGCCATAACCCCAGCCACTGGATCATCTATTGTAATAAAAATCCCCTTTTCCACCACTCCTTTTAAAATAACAGCTTTAAGTTCTCTCTTAACTAGGGAACTCGAGATAGAAGTACTGTAATGGTCGGCGATTTAACATAAATCCTTTTTTCTGCAAATGTCAAACTGACCAAGCATAGGATTAGCTACAAACTCATCCAATTTAAATGCTGCCATCTTCACAAATCACCAGCATAAGCTGCAACTAATAAAGCTGATCACTGTGGCTGCTACTAGCCTAGGCTAAGCTATGCTAAAAACAAATAACCTCACCGCTATGGAGACTATAACCCATATTTACCTGGACCAAACACAATACCTTACTGCCAGGTACCCCCCACACCAAGCCCCAACCTTATCAAAACAAACTTATCCAGATCCTGCTTAACCAAAACTACTCCTATCTATTTTCTGTAGCATGCCAGGCTCGAGGTGACTTGAAAAAAAGAAAACATTAGCAGCAGCCCCGAGACCCCCACAGGAGAAATTTTTCCTCGGCCATGATTTGCTCCGAAAATAAGAAAGGCAAAACAATAAACGAGTGCCCAATGGAAAGTCTGACACACCCCATCTCATCTGAGGAAGCTGTTTACCATTCACCCAAGGCCTAGACAAGGGACATTCAGACACCAATACCGACCGCAATAACCACCCAAAGGAAAACCACTTAAATACAAATCTGCTTTCCCCAGAACCTTTTAAAAGATCAACCTCGGACGAGCCCCCAAAATTTGTTACGCCGCCGTGAGTATATGTCCAGGGGATATTAAAATGAACCCCAGGAGTGATTAAGGAGCACGGAAACTGAATTGTTTGGCCAATTTAATGGTTTATTTATTATGTAGAGAAAAATGAACAACCAAAACTGCTGTATAAGAAGAAAGACAAAAGAAAACCAAAACCGGTTAGGCATATAACCAACAACAATATAACCAACCAAAAATAAAACATTAAACCATGTACACATTAGTGATAGGTAAACACAGGCACATAAAGGAATACAGTCTGGACCTATAAAGTACCATTAACAGAAAACCTCTACACATAATCTGAATAGCATCAAAAACAAGGGTTACAACCTTCACACAGCCTAAAACTGTGAACGAGCATTAAAGATCACTCGCTCGCACGCACGCACGCAGCCCAAATTCTGCTGGCAGGCCCACAGACTCCTTTGGTGTGTCTCGCCTGCCTTTTATCCACTGAAATGCTAAATGAACACATTAAGCACAGGTGCAGTCAATTACTTCCTACAAAGGAGGCAGTACCTGTGAAGAATAGAAGAGAACACACACACGCACACACACCCCCACCCCCGTACAGCTGTAACGGGTTCATTATTTGGCTATAAAAGCAGACTTAAGAATTTTAGCAAAAGATTGCTGTTTGGTGAGGCAACATATATAACAATAATGAAAAACAACTTTCACAATAAAGATTAAATTAGATCATTTTCTAAAACATTTGAGTTTTTCTTTTCATCCTTAGATACTAAATGTTTTCCTCTTTGTCTATGTTTTTTCACACAGTGACTACCTGGAGCCCTATATATAGGTCCACTGACTGATTACAAGATTGTAGACACCTCTGATGCTAATTA
>JAQQZU010023620.1:0-14609 GCA_030068025.1 Parauchenoglanis punctatus | reverse complement strand
TGGCTCATGTGATTTGAGAGTCTTTTAGTTTTCATTTTATTCAAATTTAAAGAATGTCCCAACTTTTCTGGAATTCGAGTTGTACATGGATGGTGTTAAGAGCATGTACACAGCATGTCATTTATTAGTATTTGTAAATACTAATATGGACCTTACAGTCTCACTCATGAATGTTGCCAAAAAAAATCAATACAATATGGCAATATTTCATACTGGTTGTCTTGGACATTTACGGCTGTAATTAAAATACATAAAGCGTGCTTTCATTACTTGGCTTAGTTTATTATTAAAAAAACATCAATCAAGGGTTGATTATTTTAACATTACTTATGGTATGTTCATAACAGTGGTCATTGTTTGGTAATGTTAACTCATGCAAGTAAATAAATGTCAGTTCTGATGAAAAAGACATGGCATAACTTGTCACTGGGTTTCTAAATAATGCCCTGCTTTTTAACATGAATGCCAATTATCTGCAGTGTGACCTCTCTGAACTTGTTCATGCAACTTGTGACATATGCTGTCATGATTATATGCTGCATATGCAGTGTAACTATAGCACAGCAATATTTTTATACAGTGTAAGCCTATACACACAGCAATATTTTTTAGAAAGTCTGACACTGTCAGATGAGGTTAGAGTGTGATTGCTAATGGCATTTCCAGAAAAAAACACGTACATGGCTCAATGATGAATTTTGACTGCCATATACAGTCTACTGAAGTGAAAGAATTGAAATAACTTTATAATTGTGTTTACACATTTGTATACACGCTTCAGGAAAAGAAAAATTTGTATGCATATTTTAATACTAAATTTATTTAGATATCACAAGATTAATACAAGTTATCTTTGGCCTCTACAATTACAAGAGGTGCTCAAAGTGATGGCCATTATCTTCCAGACATTTGTGTAGAAGTGTTCCTGTAAGTGTTTTGGCTGACTCTGTATATAGATAAATTTATAGATTCAAAAGTTTATATTCAGAATTTATATACTTCTGTGAAGCTGTTTTTTGACAATGTCTGTTGTTAAAAGCACTATACAAATAAAATTGAATTGAATTGAATTGTTTGTTGTATAAGCTTAAACTGTTATAGGAGAATTCCAGTGCAGAATAATCTATATAATGAGGGTGTAATTAAAGGTAAGACTATAGAATAAGGTCCATAAATATGACAGCTCTTTTGACTTTATATTGAGATTTAATAGCAACAGATTCCAGACACAAAAGGTTCCTTAAAAAAGGGGACCATAAACAGTATATAAAATACTGTAATTCCTACACCATTCACCTGATTTGGATTTACTTGATTTTTGTTTTAGTTTTAGTCTTAGTCATGTACTGAAAATTGTAGTTACATTTAAGTTACATTTTAGTTGGTTTTTTTTTTTCAAGATTTAGTCAGTTGAAGTCAGTTTTAATTTTAGTATAATTTTAGTCAATGTTTTGGTCATAAAATTCTCAGACAGTTCCATGATTGTTAAATTTGTAACAATCTGTAGCCTGTAGCCTTAAGATAAACTATTATGGGATGGGTATCGCTGAAAGTATTTATTTATTTATTTATTTATTACTATTTTGAGTTATTGAATGATGGCATTTTGTACACTGTGATGATGACCACTATATTCATATATAGATGTTACTTCATTCAGACCAATGCTGTGTGTATACTGACTCATATAGGCTACGTGTTAGAATCCAAGAGCACTGTGAAAACTGTTACCAAGCCTAGCAAGCTGGATTCCTTCGCTTTCCAACTATGACCAGGAATGTTAAAAAGGGAAGGCAACATAGCAAATTCCCTTGAGAAGTAAGCAAGGTTGTCCATCCAAACAGAGCCAACTATTTTGTCTTATCTTTACTTGTCAGAGCATAATGAAAAAAGATTTTGCCATAATTTTTTCCATTTATGTTGTCATTACAATTTAGCCATGGAATAAAAGGTTATCAATGAATACTTATTGTGAAAAATGTTAACTTTCAAAATGAACACTTTTCTGCAGTTTGAGATCAAAGTTCCATTATTTAATTTCAACTCAAATATACTGTGGTAGACATATGAAATAACATGAGCTTTGTCAAAGTCCAAACATTTAGGGACCTGACTGTATAATAAATGAACAAAAACAAAAAAAAAACCTTCAGCTCAGTCCAATTAAGAAATTTCTATCCAATCTAAAATGGTAAGTAATCTATCCAATAATCCAGAAGAACTATAGCTGTGTAAATGTTTGTGATTATTTTCTGTTCTATTCAGAATCTCTCTGTGGGTGTTGTCAGGAGGGCAACGTTTGGCTGGACACATGTGCAGGTAGGAGATGGCAGTAAACAGGCAAAGGTACAAAATTAGCAGGCAGTCTCAAAATAATAAAAATAAATAAATAAATAAATAAATAAATAAAACAGAAGCAATTTAGGCAAAATACAAACAGATAATCCCGAGTCAAAACCAGATAAGCAAACACAAAATCAAAGGCTTGGCAATAACAGTCTCAGTGGCTTAACTAATGCTTCACAAAGTAATTGTGACACTGAGAGTCGTTATATCTATGTGTGTGCGTGTGGCATGAATTGGATGAATCGCGGCATAATGCGGAAGTGTGTGACGGAGATGATAGGGAGCATGAGGGACAGATCATGACAGGTGTTATGAAACTGCACTCCTAGTGCAATAAAACAGTCCGAAAATTCCTCTTATTAAAGATTTGAATCAATTTAAACCCACATTAACATTAATTCAATTTTACATATGAGGCAGAAGCAGGACACAAATTAATGTTCTGCATGTGAAATCTGTTTGACATTATTGGGGATGCAATGGCTTTTAATAAGGGCGACATTAATAAATGGGTAAAGACATAGTGACGGATAATGTGCATTTTAAATTATGTTAAACAAACAAAATCCTTATTCCTCAATTTCAGGAAAATATCAAATATCGCAAGTATACTTAATCGGCTGTATTCCTCATTTACACCTTAAAACAAAACAGGAGAGAGAAAAAATGGTGAAGAGAAAAAAATTGTCCTGAATAAATGAGTGTTTCGAGAAAAGTAAAATTAAACACTAATTGAAGGAATTACTGCAAGTCATTAAATCATGAGATCAAACCATTGGTGAGCAAATAAATGAAATCTTTATCTATCAAATTCAATCTTCAGGGTTACATTAATTAAAGTATTGGTCAAATTGAATACAGAACTGAAATACTGTGTAGAGTACTTGGATATTAACTGAAATTATCATATAAATAGAGGTTTACCCACATTTCTTATACTGGGTATGAATGCACCTTTTGACTTTTCTGCCCTCTAGTGGTTATAAAACTCTCATAAGGAGTTGAGGCTAGTACTACGTTTGGATTCATATTATGACCTGAAATTAAAAGAAAAAAAGTCTAATAAAAAAATCTTTATAAAATTTTAAAAAGTATATTTTAAGCCCAAAGCAGCTATTTGTTTTCATCTAAATGCCAATCATTGTTTCAAAACATACATCTAATAAAGAATAACATATAAAAGAAGAAGATAAAAAAGCAAGATAAAAATCATAGTAAGCATATTTTGGATTCACACATATTACAACATTAATATAACAGAATTGAGCTGCTTTGTGAAATTGGAAAAAACCTGACCTTTATATTCTTGGTCTCTTTGTACACTTTCTTCTTTGAGCCCCTGATTGTTGGTGACATTTTGACATAGCAACAAGTATGGTGGAACATGTGTGTTCTGCACATCTGATTGGCCAGTTGTTTCGACAGTAACTGGGTGGGGGTATCAGATGACAAGTTGAAATGTGTTTTCAACACATTAATATGTTAATACATCCATCCGTCCATCTGAACATTTTCTATGTCACTTATCCATTACAGGTCGCACGGAAAGCTGGAGCCAATCCCATCTGACTTCGGGCGAGAGGCAGGGTATGCCCTGGACAGGTCTCCAATCTATCACAAGACAAGCACAGAGATATTCACGCTCACATTCACACTTATCAGCAATTTAGAGTAGCCAGTTTACCTAATAAATGTCTTTGGACTATGGGAGGAAACTCAAGCACCTGGAGGAAACCCACGCAAGCAAAGGGAGAATATGCAAACTCCACACAGACACACACCCCCAGTCAACTCAGGGATCAAACCTGGAAGCTTCTTGCAAGGTGACAGTGCTAACCACTACACCACTATGCCACCCATGTAAATACAAATAAATTTGTATTGACAACGATATAAGTCAGTAAGTACATTCAGCCATAGACCTTTGCATGGGCTTCCCCAGGGCCTTGGGCCAGGGTCATTTGTACATCCCCCCCCCCCCCCCCCCCAACCCCCTGCAGGCATGCTCCTATAACAGCATACCATGACATTTAGCACATTAACTTTACCATTTTCACAAAAACTAGGTAAAGAGTGGTTTTTGAAGAAAGCTAGAATATTTGCAGCCTATATCGTAAAGTGCAAACATACCAAATACAAATAAGTTAATAAATTCTATTATATAAATTTATCCTGTTTGAAATGCTAAATTGATAGCACAATGTACCATAAATCATGCCATACATTTTTCATAATCATACCATTTCACACCAACAACAGAATAAGCTTTATCAGAAAGTTCACAGACATGTGCTACAGAAAAAGCTGTGCTCAATTGCGTGAGAGTTCAACTGGTCTGCATGTCAGTAAAGTAGCTGCAGGTGTGTGTGTGTGTGTGTGTGTGTGTGTGTGTGTGTGTGTGTGTGTGTGTGTGTATGGAAAATTCACTATGCTTCTGGTGGAGTGTTTGGTTTCACAGATAGTCAGCAGAGCTTGACTGTAAGTGCATGTTTTGGCTGTCTGGCATCTGTCTGCACATTATTAAGAGATGGTGGAGAGAGGGAGGGAGAGAGACAGAGAGAGAGTGAGTATTATTGTTTTATAATTAACCATGTTTGACACATGACCAAACAGTCTGTGTTGACTTTGTGTTAATAATTTTAATCTGAGAGCCCTCAAAAAAATTGTCACAAATCCTTAAATACATTCCATAAACATTATTTATCAGTATTCCATAAACAGGCACACATGCATGCATGCATTTGTGCAATATTTTAATGCATTTTACAACAGATGCTACTGCTATATACCTTTCTTGAAATTCCAATTCTGCTGAAATTAGCTTGTCAATTTGTGGACATTTACTTCATTGCAGTTTACTTAACATATGTCCAGTTTCTGACAATGCAGGTCAACAGAAGGATATTGAAGACAGGTGTACTGTATATAAATACATATATACTTAAATTGTGCTTTAAGATTGTAAACACTTGCATGTGTAGCATTCATATATGTAGTTTCATAATGATAATAATTCAGATGCATTCATATAAATATGTGTACATTATTTTTTAAAATTATAAATAGAGTTTCAGTATATTTAATCAGTACCTTACGTGAACCAAGAATGTTTGTCTGAAAAGCAATGCTGAGAAGTTCAAATGCTTTGGAAAAACATTATTGGGAAGCCATTATAAAGCCCCTACTTAGATTTGCCTTAAGACTTGTAAATGTTTGCTTAGACTAAACATGTAGATGCATCCATCTGCATCATGGTAGGTCAATTAGCAAGAATTAACTTGAATGTCAAAACATAATGCAGCTCATGTAGATTTTAAGAATAGTTGAAAATGCTTAGGATTTTTTATGTTGAAAAGTTTAATAACCTTGATAATAAATTAATCAACTTATAAGCCTTACAATTAAGCCCCTAAACCATGGTTATTGTTAACTCCTATCTATGGGAAGTATCCATCTTCATCATAGTACAAGATAAACATTTTTTTTAATTACATTTCCAAGACATACTCCCTTGCTTCCTCTTTAATTTTCTTCCTCCAAACATGTGAAAAGCTGAGCTATAAATATTGTTTCCATGAATCAAAAGAACACTCTGTCTTAGAGTCCTTGTCTTAGTCTTAGTATTCTGTCCTTGTGTCTTATTTTTAGGCTAAAGTTTTTTTTCCCATTGTGTCTGGCAGTTACCACAAACCATCTGTCATCCTCAGCACTGAGCTCATCCTCATCAATCCTGTTCCGTGTAGTGAGTGCACTGCAGGCTTGGGTTAAGCAGGTTTCTCTTACCTAGCATGTCCCAGAGAGTAGGCAGTCACGTTTCAGAAATCAATGAAACTATGTGCTTATCCTCACTTTTTCACTTATTTCATTAACCAGATCCTATTTCATGCACAGCAGTGTTTCTTGGGTTAATAAAGTCTGTGTATTCTCATTTTATTTGACACACCTTGCATGTCTGCCTTGCAGTTGTAGAATTAGGACAGTAGCTCATCTTTGTCTGTGCACAATAATTTTGTATGTCATCATCTAACCATTCATCAGTGGTCAGTTTCTGACAACAGGACCACTGCTGGATTTTTGCCAATGAGGTGCTTAAAAAGTCTGCAATGTTGTTATAGACATTTAGCCTTGCCCCATTCCCACCTAACAGTTAGGTGTTATTTTGTGCTATATTGTTTCTTGGCACGAGTCCTACGGCATTTGGACACCGAAATAAATGGTGTTCGTGTCTACCCATGCCAAACATTACATTAAGACATTAAGACATTGGACATTAAGAAACATTCAAAAACTGACCTGCAGGATGACCTGTTGGAGATACTATGCATCCTCAGTTTGCTATGGAAACCAGGCCTCCAGTCCTCGGCGTCACCTGATGCCAGAGGCCAAGGGAGGGTCTACTGTAAGCAGTGTGCAAGGAAGCGGAAGCACCGCAAACAGGCGGTTGTCCATGCTAGGTTAAGAGCTAATCCTAGCTGACTGGCTCTTCCATCTATTCTGCTCTCCAATGTCTGCTCCCTGACAACAAACTGGACTACATCCGACTTCAGCGGACTACCCAGCGCAAGTTTAGAGATTGCTGTGTCTTAGTTTTCACAGAAACCTGGCTCAGCAACAAAGTTCCGGACACCACCGTTCAGTTAGACAGGCTCACTGTGTTTTGTGCCGAGAGAAAAGCAGCTCTGTGCGGTAAGACTTTCAGTGGTGGCTTGTGTGCTTACATCAACACGGAATGGTGCAAGAACTAGCTAGTTTCTAGTTACTGCTCATCGCTTGTGGAGTTTGTGACTGTTAGATGCAGACAATTTTATTTACCTCTGGATTTCACCGCCATGCTCATTGTGCTCTGTGAGCTGTACAGAGCTATTAGCAAGCAGCAGAATGCACAACAAGATGGACTGTTTATTGTCACAGGAGATTTCAACCATGCAAATCTCAAGGCAGTTCTCCCGAAATTCCATCAGTATGTGGACTTTGCAATGAGAGGGACAAACGTGCTGGATCTTGTTTACACAAACATTCCCATCGTGTACCGAGCAGAGCCCTGCCCCCACCTCGGCTACTCAGACCATATCTCTGTAATGCTAATGCCAGCATACAGACCGCTCATCAGATGCACCAAACTGGTTCTGAAGTAGATGAGACTGTTTTGAGCACACTGACTGGCATAAGTTCAGGGAGGCTGCAACCAATGGCGACAACACCAACTTGGAGGAGTAGACGTCATCAGTGACCAACTACATCTGCAAGTGTGTAGATGACATCACTGTCTCCAAGACCATCATTACACACTCCAACCAGAAGCTGTGGATGACTGCAGAGGCGTGTGAGCTGCTGAAGACCCATGACAGGTGACCTTCAGAGCAGGTGACAAGGTGGCCCTAAGAACAGCAAGGGCCAAACTGTCTCAGGCCATCAAAGCAGCAAAGCGTGCACACAGCCAGAGAATCCTCAGCCACTTTCAAGACAGCGGCGCATGTGGCAGGGCATCCAAGTCATCACTGACTACAGGACAACTACACCTCCTTGTGACAGTGATGCCTCCTTACCAGATTTGCTTAACACCTTTGCACGGTTTGACGCACAGGACGACATAACAGCGAGGACGACCACCCGTTCTCACAGTGACCAGGTGCTGCATCTGACCACTGCTGATGTGAGGTAAACTCTTCGCAGAGTTAACCCATGGAAGGCGGCTGTACCAGATAACATCCCTGGGAGAGTGCTCAGAGAATGTGCAAACTGACTGGCAGATGTTATTAATGACATCTTCAACATCTCCATGAGCATCGCTGTCGTTCTGAAGTGCTTCAAAGCCAGCACCATCGTTCCTGTGCCAAAGAAGTCTTCAGTGTCCTGCTTCAATGACTATCATCCAATTGCTCTCACACCCATCATGATGAAGTGCTTCAAGAGGCTCATCATAAGGCACATCAAGACCCTGCTGCCTTCCCAACTAAACCCCCTGCAGTTCGCCTATCACCCCAACCGGTCTACAGATTATGCTATTGCCACCACCCTACATCTGGCCCTCACACACCTGAACAACAAGGACACTTTTGTGCTGTTCAAAGACTTAAGTTCAGCATTCAACACTGTTACGTGCTGAGACACGTAAGGTGCTTGATTGTTTGTTTTCCATTCTTTTCTCGTTTTTCTGTTCCTACTCGTCTCAGCCTTCAGATGTCCCACCTCCCAGCCTCGATGATTGGCTGGTCGTCAGTATTGCCGCCTATTGGACGATCGCTCCGGATGTCCCGCCTTCGGGCCTTTTAAAGACTGTCACGCCACGATGTTCGAGGAGGGTGTTTTGAGGTGTTTGGTTAGTTTGTGTTGGAGAGAGTTGGCAGTCATTGGAGAGTCAGTTGTTGAATTTCGGTTGTACAGACAAATACATGGTGTGTATATATCAGGTTGGTTTAGGTTAGTTTCACTTTCTTTTTCCTACAAAGCCATTTCTGTTGTATAGATTTTCTTTCACCTGTTTGTATATATTATTATCACTTTGAATTTGTTAATACCTTATACATTTACATTGTGCACCCATGTAGGAGACTGAATTGTATAGACACATTAGGTTAGAGGCAACACCACCCTGTGTAAGTTTTGTTTTGTAGATAGATAGAGTAGCTAGTGAGAATTTGTTCTGGTTTAGTTTGTGGTCTCATTAGTTTAGAAAGCACTAAAATCTCAGATAGGGTAGGGATGTTTTGTTTTGCTAAGTTCCTTTGTTTGGTGTTGGCAGTTGAACCCAACCTGTTTGCTTTTGTAAATATTTTGGTGTATATAATTTGTATATAAAGTTTCTATATATATATCTATTTCACTTGTCTGTGGTGGTCTTCACTATTTGGTTTTGTGTTTAGTTGCGCACTATTCCCATTTTCCACACGTTTAAAGGTACCCACATTCCTCTAGATGTAACAAACACAATCATTCCTCAGAACCTGATTGGGAAGCTGAGCCTGCTGGGCCTGAACACCTTTCTCTGCGACTGGATCCTGGACTTCCTGACTGAGAGACCTCAGTCAGTCCAGACTGGGAACACTATCTCCAGCACCACCACACTGAGCATTGGGGCCACTCAGGGCTGTGTGATCAGTCCACTACTGTTCACTTTGCTGACTCACAACTGTGCAGTAATGCACAGCTTGAACCACATCAAGTTCGCTGATGACACGACCGTGGTGGGTCTCATCAGCAAGAATGATGAGTCAGCATATAGAGAGGAGGTGCAGCAGCTAACAGACTGGTGCAAAGTCAACAACCTGTCTTTGAACATGGACAAAACCAAAGAGTTGATTGTTGACTTCAGAAGAGCACGGAACGACCACTCTCCACTCAATATCGATGAATCTTCTGTGGAGATCGTCAAGAGCACCAAATTTCTTCCACACACCCCATGGAGATCTCACACAAACTCTTCACCCTCCTGCCATTTGGCAAGATGTACCGAAGCATTCAGGCCCTCACTGCCAGACTGTGTAACAGTTTGTTCCCCCAAGCCATCAGACTCCTTACCACTCAGGGACTGGACTGACACACTCACACACACACACACACACACACACACACACACACACACAAATGTATACATTTATTTACCTCTTGAATTTTTGCACATTCGATTTGGTTTAGTGCTGCACTGTCTTGTCTTATGATGTCTGCACTGCCTGCAATGTTTGCACGTTTGCACACGGTCATCTTTGCTATGTTTGCACATGTTTGCACACATGCACTTTATGTTGTCTTATGTTGCACACATGCACTTTTTGTACTTCTGTGTAGTCTTATATGTATCACCTTGGTCTTGGAAGAAAGTTGTCTCATTTCTATGTACTGTATCATTTGTATATAGTTGAAATTACAATAAAAGCCATTTGACCACTTGACTTGACTTGATTGGCTAGTGTCACTATGACTCAGAGGAGGAAGAGTTTGCCATCCCTCCCACCCAGAAAATATGACCAGTTTTGCTCTCTTGGACCACAGGTCACAAATGTCTCTTGCATCATCGGGATTCAGATTTCTGATTTCTATACTGTAATGCTTTTCTGTGGGAGTCTGTCCATATATGAACCTTGCAGGGCAAAGAAATGGCACAGTAATGAATACGGGAGCATATTGATCACATATTGGTCAGCACTTTTACCATGGCTGGTGTAATTTAAATTTTATTCATTAACTCATTCATCCATTTGTTTCATTAATGAATCTTTAGTAATCATAGCATATTGGTCATAGCGAGCTGCATATATAGCATCTTTACCAAGGCTTGTGTAAATTAAACTTTACTCATTCATTCATTTATCCATTTATTCAGTTATGCATCTTTAGTAATTGAATTAAACATGGTTGCTGTGGATTAAATTAACCTATTTTTTGTTAATAATAATTACTTATTATAATTAATTACATTTAATCATAATTAGGGGCTCATAATCATAATTAGGGGCATAATTAAGTTACAGTTTATAAGAACATATCAGGCTTAGGTTACAAAATACACATGGTCAGTTTACCTAAATTAACCAGCAATTGCAGATATGAGGTTGATCTGCTCCAATAGACCCCTAATACTTCATAGGCTGTCACCTCTATATCCACCTCTATATATGCACATAGCTGGAGTATAGATAGCTAGTAGCTTTCAAACAGAAAATGGAAAAAAATGCATGACACTAATTGGCCACTGCTGGGCTTACACCTAATGACTTTGCAACAATTTCATCACTGTTAAATTAAATTAAAACAAAGTCCAATCAATGTTGGACAAAAATCATGAGAGTTTTGCTGGTGTTGTAGTGTGCACCCATCATCTTGATCATTAAGTGTATGGTGGTCATCGTAATTGTCTTTTGTCAGTCATTTTAGCATCTTGGCATTCTGATAAAATCAATAGTGTTTAATATTATCGTACATTTTAGGTCATGACTCATGCAAATAATGACATGGACACTGTCAACAACCCAGACATCCCATCTCTCCTGGAAGTTCAGAGAATCTCCTGCATATTGACAGTGGCTCCCTGACTCCCGCCAATCATATACAATATCCTTAAAATATTTTTTGAGAGTGAGTGTGACCGAAAGAAAGAATAGAAAAATGTGTCTGAGCATGCATATGTGAGGGAGGGAGGGAGTGAGTGATGGAGTGAGTGAGTGAGTGAGGGAGGGAGGGAGGGAGGGAGGGACAGATGTGTCGAGAGAGTCTGTGAGTATCCTGATTGGTATGAGAGGCTGTTTAGGGCAAAATTACTAATTATTATTTAAATTATTAATTATTAATAATGGTCAAATATAACGAGTGTTGCTCACTGTACTGTTTGCAAAAGTGGTTTTTCTATTGGATATGGTGAGTTAAATGACTGTAAATGACATTGAGGTGAGTTTAACAGTTGTCATTCATTCATTGGATGTCTTGCAACCAATAGGTGGGCTTTCTCCAGCACCAAACAGGAAGCAGAAAAGCATGTAAAGGAACATTATGGGAAATAATATCAAAAGGAATCTAGTTACAGTCTTGCAATAAGTCACCCTGCAAGATCCCCAGTCTTTGGAAATTCATAGTATGCGACTAAAAACTGTAATTGTATTTAGATGTGAGAGGGCTTTAGTCTTTAAAGAGTCTTTTAAAAAGTCTTCTAGATTATGGTCAACATTCACAATTGTATAGAATGTCCTTGTTTGCTGTACCATTAAGAATTCTTTTTACTGGAATAAAGGAGACCAAACCTGTTCCAGCATGACAATGTCCCTGTGCACAAAGTGAGATCCATAAAGATATATATTTTACCAAGTTTGGTGTATAAGAACCCGAGTGGTCCATGCCCTGACCTCAATCCCTAGGAAGACTTTTGGGATGAATTAGAACACTAGCTTTCTAGGCTTTCATGCTGGATATTGGAGACCAGGTTCTTGTGCTTTTGTATCTAAATGGGCACAAGCCCCCACAACCATGGTTTAAAATCTTGTGGAAAGCCTTTTCAGAAGAGAAGAGGCTGTTATAGCAGCAAAGGGGGAACAACTAAATGCCCACGGTTTTGGAATTGGATGTTCAATAATCAGGTGTCCACATAATTTTAGTCTGTGTACAAAAGTCTACCTATTATATAAATGTAGTCTGTGTAGAAAAGTGTGCCTATTATGTGACTCATGATTGGACAAATGCAAAGTCATTACTGTATGTAGTCATGGTAAAATGCTATACTACCTGGCCTTACTTACAGTAAATGGACAGGAAGAAACATACATATTTCTAGCCACAATATATTTACTGTAGGTAATACAGTAATTCCCTTCCACAGTGGTGGGTGCATGCCATTTTATATGCATTAAGGTCCACTTTGTAGGATTCACCTAACTGAATGACCCTACCTTACCTCTCCCTTTCTAAGCATGTATTAGAATGTATGGTGGCCTTCAGGTGCCAGTAATTACTTCCAAGTACTTACATTCTCACTTCTTTGCTTTTTTCGTGGTAAATAGTAAGTATGATCCTGAATTTTTTTTAGAAAATGGGTTCTCAAATTTGCTAGCCAGCATAAGCAAACACTGATTCCTCTTATTTCCATCCTTCTGGTACTTCCTTCTGGATTCCCTCTGCCACTTCGAGTTACTTCAGTGGCGCAACATGGCAGCTATGTAGATGTGGATCTGACCTATCACATATCTGTTCATGTGTCCTTGACGCCATGGATAGACAGTAATGTAAAACTTCTAAAACAAGTCACATTGTAACTTTACAGCTTGCTTGCAGCTTTCTGCTTGACTTTGCTCTGCAACACATGCTCACACACACACATACACACAACAATTCCCTCCAAACACCTCCATTCCCGTGTAGCCCCACACAAAACCATGCTATCACCTGCCAAAATTTCTACTGCCTATTTTAAACATGAAAAAGATGCCAGCTATTTTCTTAGCTCATACACAATGAATGCTCGATTACAGATTAGGTTAATGATATTTCTGCTGTTTATTTTAACTTAATCAATAGATATAGCCCCATTTGTTGAAATACAACAAAGACTTTATCCTCCAGTTACAGTATTGTACGATGACCCAGGCTGTATTGGTTATTAGCTGGAGGCAGGTTTCCACTAAAATGGCACTTTTACTCCCTGACTAGCACACACTATTAGATTATGTACACGTCCACTGAAGACGCAGTATAGAACAGACCCATATCTGTTTACAACTCCACTGAAGACAGAGTACAGAACAGACACATTTTTGTTTACTACTCCACAGAAGACAAAGACCCATTTTTGTGTTACCTTTTCTACAATGTTCAAGTGCAGTGACAAAGACATGTTGTGTCATAATATTTTATTAAAGTTAGGCTGTGCTTGTTTATGTCTGCGCCTTCGGCATGACCTCTTCTCCACCCTGCATGATGCTAACCATATGATGCGACCAGAATGGTCAGGACCTGTGTGCTAATGGAAATCAGAGATGAGCATTCATTAGCACAATGCTCTGTTAACATGCATAGTCACAGCCATAATGGAGACCTCAGCATGAGGTGTACTCAAAGCCAAGCTCAAGAGTGCAGTGAATCAGTTTTGTGGGAGGGGGTGGCTCTGGTTTGTTTTGATTTGTAAATGAGGCCATGTGTTCCTGGCTGCCAGCCAAATTACTGTCTATAGCAGCAACCCCCGGTTGGCACATTAAAGCAGGAAGTGAGACATGTGACAAAGTTTGCATCTCTACAGATCATGAAGGGACAGCATGCATTAAGGACAAAACATTTTGAATTGTTCTTGATGAATTGTTACTGGTATTTGATATTTCAGAATATTTTCAGAAAAAATCAATATGTTCTAGTTAGTAAGACCAAATGTCATCTAAATATTTTTAAGTGAATTCCAATATGTATTACATGTATATGGTTGGAATGACAATAAAAGCCACTTGACTTGATATCCACATGTCCAGTGATACTCTGGTATAGCGCCAACTTCTGGCAAAAGAAAGAATGGCTTTTTCACCCATCTCAGCTATAGCCCTCTTTGACAGTTTATCGGATTCATGTTAGATTTGCGACTGTTATGGACAGACTTGGGGAGTCATCAGATTACCGATACTTTTGGAAAAAATGGGGATTACTTTACAGGATTTACAGGATTACAATTTTAGAATAGAATAGAATAGAATAGAATGCCTTTTATTGTCACTATACACTTGTACAATGAGATTAAAAGCAACTCCTTCAGTGCACACATATGTAGAACACAAAGACAGTTGAAAAACAAGTAAATA
>JAQQZU010023619.1:0-14610 GCA_030068025.1 Parauchenoglanis punctatus | reverse complement strand
TTTTACAAGTCCTACATATAAGTGTCTGAAATATATATATATATATTTCAGACACTTATATGTAGGACTTGTAAAATCACTACAGCTATGCTCATTTTTATTTTGCCATATAGAATCCAGTGCTGTAGTATAGCTAGCATACCCTGTTATAACTGTAGTGATTTTACAAATGGAGTGTGCTTTAGCCAGCTAGCATGACTAGCAGGTCCATAGCTAGCTGACATGCTCATGCAACATCAGATTTAATGTAACTTTTTGAAGCCTTATTTAAATTAGCTTTGCCAGTTATAAACAATTTAATGCTAGTTGTGTGTCTTTAGCTTTATTACTACTGTGACTTGAGCTGTTTCTAATAATGCTAATTTTGTAATGATTTTAGCAGTGCTAGCAAGACTATCAGGTACATAGCTAGCCGACAAACATTTTTAGTCTTATGCTCACATTACATCAGCTTTTAATTTACTTTTTAAAGCCTTCTTAGTGTTAGTCTTGCCTATAAAATGGGTTTTAAACAGTTTATTTAAGCTAGTTGTATGCGTTTAGCTTTATTGCTACCCAGGTAGCTTGCTTTCTATGCTAATGTTGGTTTGGCTATTTAATGCTAGGTTGTGGGTTAATCTGTTTCTAATAATGCTAATTTTGTGGAAAGTCTGGTTTTTAAATGCTAGATCATTGCTTAGATTGTGAAATGGTCAACTGGTGAAATAAAATGTAATTTAAAGTGATACATTTACTTTTGTAGTAATGCTATTCCTACTGAATTGTCAAATAGAGTTCGGTGTATTTTTTTTAATGAACTGTTAGAGTTCATAAAAACTGAGAGGGCACGCGTTCACTCCGCCTGACTGTACATGACAGGCCAGCGTTGTGCTACATATCTCATGTGGGAACTAAAGAGGAAGTGAATATCTGCAGCTCATTTACACAGTGATGAAAAGGAAGTCACGAACTTGCTTGCTCATATTAATACAATACACAGCTTCAGAGGCAGTTTAGACTTGATATAGATAGATACAGTACATTGACTGCTCAGAAACCAGCATTTACTGAACTTGGCAGATATCTTCCTACCTTAGTACAAATAGACCAAGTGAAGACTATCATCAAGATAAAATCAGGTTTGCATTACGGTGCACAACCCACTGTTATGGAAATTATATTTATTGTTGAGTTCTTGAGACCTAGGAAATGCAGAACTCCCTTAATGCACTTGGTAGTTGGTAGGGAATGGGGTAGTGTGCCATTTCAGACAAAGGAACTGACTTCTGAGTCCTCAAGGCCACTTTCCATTTTGGCATCTGAAATTTAACCTGAAAAGATTTCAAAATAATTTTTTATCACTTTGTAAGGACTGCTCGATTGAGTTGATATTAAAGGCTATTTGTTAAAATTATTCTCTCTAATATAAAACCAGTTTCTTTCCTTGTATTGAAATAAAATGATCCATTTATTATTTATAATTATTATTTATATTATTTACAATTACATGCACGTTTAAGTTAAACGTTTTTAGAAAACATTTTATTAGTACGATAATTATTTATTTTCATATACAATAAATGCCAAATTTAATGAGCTCGTGCGATTTATGAAGCATGTTTTATGTCCAAATGCTAGTTTTATTTCCATGCCCCAAACTTAAAAATCAGTTACTAAATTATAAAATTGATTTATTTCCATTGAGCCAGCACTGAATAAATGTTAAATAAAACTATTTTAATGATTATTGTTGATCGGTCATTTAATATTATTATTATTTATACATCCTTACTGTATTTCTGGCAAAATGAATTTAAATTTTGGCAAATTCAGTTTCCATGGAAACATAAGTTAGGAAAAGAGTGAAGTGGCAAATAAGAGGGAAACTCCATTTAGGTTCAGTTAAAAAAAAATCATATTTCTATATATTTTTTTTTTTCTGGATGTCTTTACAATAGAGCCGGAGTTTTGAAATGGATCATTGTGGTGGCTTACAAGAGGAACAAATGTGCTTCTGTGACACTGTCATAAAAACACGAACCATTATTACAGATCATTTTCTTTTTCATTTGTGTGTGTCTGTGTGTGTGTGTTCCTGTTTCATCAGCTTTCACTATCAGATCCTGATAAGTGGTTCACTGTTGCTAAGCAATTTCCCACTTTATATCTCATGTGAATGGATTTATTTTTTTCCCGGAACTGTTCCTCCAAAAAGCAAGCATGCAGCAGTGATTCTCTTATCCCAAAGATAGTGGAACACTAAAGACCTCTTCGGTGTTTGCTTCTTTAGTTGCTTTGACGCTACAAGGCTGCTTGGAGGTGTGCTGTTAAAGGAAAATAATCTACTACAAAAAAAAAAGAGTTACTTTATAGTTACAGAACGTTGCACTAACATGTCCTGAAACATTTTGTTCCTCTTATACCACAGTAATTCCGTCCCGTTATAGTTACATGTAATGTTGAGGAACGTCTGCAAAATAAGGTAGTTCCTGTTATCGCTTATATTGTAGCAGTTATCAACAGTCATTTTCTCACCAGCCTCTTTTTTTCCGTCTTGAAGTTAATAAGAAAAACATTGCAGCTTGTCCGGTTACAGAAAAGCCGCAAAGCGCAAAGTCTCCATCCTGAAGACTTTGCCCCTTTCGGAAAACTTGCAGCTTTTAACTCCGACTCTGACAAAGCGCTGACAGTGGAGACATCTTCCAAAAATGCTAAATAGTCATCTTTAAAAAACCATCATCATATCAACACGTTTTTAATTAAACAGTTTATGTTAAGGGCCCACTGTATAGCTCGCTACTGAGCCACTGTTATAGAAAATTAATCAACACTGCTGACCAGAACAGCAATAAAATCAGATTCAATAATTCAACATTGTTATATAGTCATGGCAAAAAGAAAGTCGACCCTTCAGTTCTATGGTTTTATTTTTCAGGGTTTATATAACGGTGTGGTCCTCAACAAACCTCATGTGGTAATTACATGGTAATTTCTTTCCTCTGAAGGTAAACCAACATTCAGAAACCAGGAGGGGAAAAAATAATACACTCTTCGTACTTCCAAAGTTATTAAAAACGAAATTAGCAGCCAGGTGTTACTAATGAAATGCACAAGATTAATTCATCATCGAGAAGTGTGACAACCTCTAAAACAGCAGCACTCTGGTGTACTAGAGCGCTCAGGTGTGTGTCTACATCATGCCAAGAAGAAAGAACTTCAGCCATAACCTCAGAGAAGCAATTGTTGCTGCTCATCAATCTGGGAAGGGTTATAAGGCCATCTCCAAACTATTTGCAATTCACCATTCCACAGTGAGAAGGACTGTTTACAAATGGTTAGCCTTCAAGACAGTTAACAGTCATGCTAGGAGTGGCTGTCCCAGTAAATTTAGTCCAAGGTCAGACTGCTTAATGCTCAGAGATGTAAGGAAACCCCAAGAGCTACATCATGTGACCTTCTGGTCTCCATGTACTAATTTTTTCTGAAAGTTGGTTTACTTTTTGGGGAAAAATGACTACACGTTTCTACAGAAACTACAGGTTTCTTTTACCTGTTAGCCTTTTAACTCCAGTGACTGTAGAGACGTAAACATCAGACATCAAACATATATCTGATCGACTACATTTAGTACATGTTTATTATTATTATTATTATTACTACACGCGTTAATAAGAAGAAGAACTGCGATAGTTATTGCTGGGAAAGTTTGTCTCTGAATGCAAAGAAATTACATAACTCTTGCTAGCTAGCCTTTCAGTGTGTGTGTGTGTTTGTGTGCATGTTCCAGACTAAGAAGACCTACGAGCAGAAGTGTCGCGATAAAGAAGACGCAGAGCAGACGATGAACCGAAACGCCACCACCAGCAACGCCAAACAGCAGGAGAAGGTATGCAATGATACAAAAACTGTGAGATATCATGAGAAATGCTTTTAAGATTTTAATGCAGTTAACAATTTTATTACAATATTGGGTGGATATCCTTGAAGATAGAAATAGTTTAATCAAATAACTGGCTAACTGTTTCTCATAATCATAATTATTATTCAGTGGGATGCACAATCACAAATTCTAGCTAGTTGGCCTTCATCAGGGCAAAGAGCGTTCTGGATTTAATACAAAAAGATTTTGCTCAGTTATTCGTGGGACGATATGACAGAAATATATATATCATGAGACTAAAAGGCATTGCTATGATGCATGATACATATCACAAAATATTAATGTTTGTCAGCAATTCAGTACATTTGATGATTGATGAAATTTATTTATTTGAATTGTTGACATCTTAACATGTTCATTTCATTTTAAAATTTGCAAAACGTTAAAAGTAATTTGAACATTTTGCAATTTTGAACATTAAATATAAAATTGTGACAGAAGTCTAAATGCTAGTATTTATTTATTTATTTATTTTATTATTCCACAATATACCAGAAAAGCATGTTCTGACATAATGTATCATAAAACTTATGATATTAATTAATGAATATTTTATTGTCATATGGCCTATCACTTGTTTAAAACATATAAAGCAGTTGTTATTCTTCATAGATAATTTTCATTCATAGGGGATCTTTTAGTGTTGGCCTCAGACATGGATTTGTTTTTGTTATTATTTATTAAATTCTTTTTCATTCCATCCAACAATGAAAAGCTAAAAAAAAAAATGAATAAATATTTTTTAATTTATGAATAATATATGTTTATTTATTTATTTATAAGTCTTGCTTGTTTTTATTCACATTGACCATATATCAGATTGTTACTGTTGTTTACTCGCGCACGTTTTTTTAATATCTTGTTCGAAAGATGAAATGCACAAGAAATGAGAAAGAAGTTATTTTTGTTTGCTTGTGATGATGCAGTAAGAAACTCAGCGTTGTGTTTGGAGCGTAGGAAAAAGTGAATCCCTTCAGTTTCTGTATTTCTCTGTTGTTGTTGTTGCCGGCACGGAAAAAACTCACATGCTAGTAAATCAGAATACCGTTTTACACCATAGAACACAAAAATGATTCATTATTAGCTCTCAGCATGGACACTCTTTTGTGGTTCATGGTTGCTCTCAGCAACCCTAGTGCTGTAGTGCTGTAGGCTGACTGAAGCGCTAGAATGGAAACGCACACCTTTTTGAGACTCGACTTAAACTTCCTGTCATTGTTCTGGGTGAAAGTGTCGAGTGTCTTTACACTATACAGTCAGCTTTCTTTCTCAGAAGGAAAACTTTTTTAAAGCTTCAGTTTAGCTTGTAGTAGCCAAAAGGTGTTCGCTTCTAGCCAAGTCAATAAAAGTTTACTACACTAAAATATAGATGGGGGAAAAAAAGAGGGAATAATTTAATATGTAATAATTTGAAGCTCTTTCAACGTGATGCGATACAGTAATGTGCTCAGAGGCTTCGTCCTGGCAGTTTCACTCTGACTCATGACATGTAGGTCAAATTCTTCTTCATTGTTCACGACGGTGCCAAGCTCTCGCTTGTGGGAATCTCCCAGAATAACTTTGCTTGTGGTATTAACATGTAAGTCTTATTTTGGCTGCTTGAAGCTAAGTAAAGCTAAATATAATAAAATAGAATAATAATAAAAAAAAAAACATTTTCACACTGCACATTGAGAAGAGTTTTGTGTTTGTGTGTGTGTGTGTGTGTGTCTAGTCTAGGTGTTTTTTTTAGTTGTCCTACAATCTTTTTTTTTTTTTCTCTCTCTGGTCAATCTAATGATTTTTTTGCTGCATAAAACAACTCTTGTGTGCTTAGGAGGAAGTGAACACATTAACATTCAAAGCACATAAAATATTTCCTAGTCTGGTTGAAATTTGACCTTGAAGAGGTTTGTAAAACAAGGAAGCACAGACTGACAGACATAAGGCCAATTCATACTTCTGTGGCGAATCTACGCAGTAGGGAACGGTGTAGTTGTGTATCCCACACCTGACGCCACGCACCTCTCCAAAAATGTAACTATAGGTTGTGGCAATGCAGACCACAACAACTGCGATTGGTCCACTTGCTAGCATCGCATTTCCCCATGCACATTTCTGGTTGCTCCTTTCTCTGTGGGAAAATTATAAATACATATCACCATATTATGGTAATGTAAATATAGAAAGTGTGAGGCTGCAGATCATAGTAATGGCCAGTTTTTTCCTGCATCTGATCCAGTGGATGTAAACACTACTTACACTGAAGTGGTTCGAGCCGCTCATTCTGCCGAATACAGACGAGTTAAAACACATCGGAAAGAATTCACGTGGTTTATATTTAATCGCACGAGGTTTCTTTTTCCCTAGTAGTAGTAAATGTGTATCGAGACGACATTTTCTCCATGTTAATTTCTGTTTATTATTCCTACAGTGAAACACGGAAGTCACATTGCTCTTTTCTGTGCATAAAAGCAGTAAATTCTGGCGTGTTTTCATGTGACAGCACCTCCTAGAGGTGACGTGCACCTCATGTGCAAGTATAAATGCTTTACCCTGTACGACCGTCCTAGGGTTAAGATTCGACGCAGAAGTATAAATCGGCTTATAGAGGCCACTCCTACTTCACTGGGAGTGGCAGGCTCACAGGCCACGCCTACTACACTCAAGCCAATACATTTCCATTCACCAAAATGTCTTACAAGATTTACACTGGGCAATTTTTGTACAGATTTTCCTCTAACAGAAAGATTGTAAAAGAAAGATTGTAAAAGGATGCTTCGGCACCAATTTAGTGCCACTGTGACCACAGTAGGTGATGACAAACTTGTGACATTAGCCGGGTTTCTATTGCAGTTTTGTGAAAAATAGAAGCGATTTCAACAAAACACAATTGGGAATGGTCTATGTTTGTGATATTATGCAAATAAAGCTGGGTTTTTATCTTTCATGATAGTTTCTTCTCTCACGCTAGCTCTTACAAAGCGCTCTTTCAGAAAGGTAGCGTTTCCATTTGCTCTTCATGTGACTTAAATGCAAAAAACGTGTTTCCATTTCAATTTTGCGAGGTATTGCTTTATCGAATCATCTGAAAAACCACCTCATGCGAGTGTTAACGCTTCTTCTACACGCTGAGTGATGACATGAGTGGAACGTAGTAATTTTCGTTAGCACTTTAACTGAAGTGTCGTTCCATAAAACACACATGAGCATTGCATAAATATATTAAAATGCAATGCTGAAAAGTTATGACAGGCTTAGGTCAAAATGCTTGAGATGATATTAAAGGTTTTATGCAACTGTTCTGATTCTAAACTGCATGAGCACTGACAATGCAAACATCAGTTTGAGCACTGTGAAAGAGAGAGAGAGAGAGAGAGAGAGAGAGAGAGAGAGAAGGAAAGAGGGGTTGAAGAGAAAACTGGTTCTGCAGAAGGGTTTGTTTATTTTTGACTCAGAGGAAAAGTTGAGTGAGTGAAGAGCGGTGCAGAGCCTACATACAGAGGCTTGATGTCATTCTCTCGCGTTCTCTTTTTCATTGTTTCTCACATTGTTTCTTTCCTTTTTTCCTTTTTACATTCTTTCTCACACCAGCTCTACGCCAAAGCACAGCAAGCCAAACAGTCAGCGGAAGACGCAGGTAAGCTCATTTACATACCATTTACATTGACCGCTACCTTTAGACAAGCACACATACGTCTCATGTTCATTTATGGAAATAAATTAACGTGTTAAGTGTTTTGTAAATTATGCAATACGTATATACATGCAGTGTTCAGACGTTTGCATACAGTCACGATGGACACCATTGTTCTTGTGGGGACGGATGACTGTACAACATACATATTTGATAGAAACAAACAAGAAGTTTTCATTTATTTTGGGTTCTCTGAAATCAACGAAGGGACAAAATTATTCATACAGTTTCATTATACGTACATTTCACTGGTTATGAAAACTCCAAAATGTCTTGCTGAGGCCAAGGCGCTTAACTTCCTGTTAGTGATCACGATTGACTACAGCTCACAGCTTCTCTGTGCACAACATAAAAAGGGTTTGTTTGACAAGTACAAGTTAATGGGAGGTGGAGAAACTTTGCCAAGGGCTGGAAGAGGACCCAAACTGTCACCCTCAGCTGAGAGGAAATTGGTTACGATGGTCAGGAACAACTCAGGAACCATCAAGGCACGGGCCTGCCATGAACTGGAAGCTGTGGAACACTGTCTACAGGCAAGTGAGGTTTACATCACCATGGACTGAGAAGCTGCCGTCCAAGAAGGAAGCCCCTGCTGCAAAATTGATTCCTTCAAGCTTGACTTAAGATCGCAGCTGACCACATGGACAAAGAAAAAGCCTAATGGAGGAAAGTTTTATGGTCAGATGAGACATTGACTGAGTTTTGGCCAATTGACCAGAGGTACAGAGGAACACTATACCAACTGTGAAGCATGGTGGTGGTAGCTTCATGCTCTGGGGCTGTTTTGCTGCCAGTGGAACTGGTGCATTGCACAAAGTGGATGAAGCTCAGAATCCTTCAGTATAACCTCAAACCGTCGGCTAGACTGTTGAAACTTGCACACAATTAGGAGTTCCAACAGGACAATGACCCCAAACACACCTCAACGCTGATTGTGGAATGGATAAAGCAGGCTCATGTGAAGCTTAAAACAAGTCCTGACTTCAACCTTTTTATAAAAATATGTGGAATATGCTTTAAAGTCGGAGCGTGCCAGGAGAAAGACAAATTTAATAGAACTCTACCAATTTTGACTAGAAGAGTGGTCAAATATCCAACCAGAATTCTTCCAGAAGCTTCTTGATGGCTATATGCTAAGGGGCATTTAACCAAATATTAGGTGTGATGTATATATATTTTTGATCCTATAAGTATAATTTTGGCCCGTGTTGATTTCAGAAAACGCAAAATAAAGTAGTTTTTTTTTTTTCTATTATGATTCTTTATTATTGTCTATTATTTTCTATTATATTGTATTATATATGTGCTGTACAGTCATTCTTAACCAGAAAAAGAACAATCATTGAAAGCCCAATATTGCCATACTGTGTGGCAGCAGCACACTGCATAAAATCATGCAAACACAGGTCAAGCGCTTCAGTTATTGATGACATCAAACATCAGAATGGGGAAAAAATTTCATCTGTGACTTTAAGCAGAAAAGCAACTCGGACCAGGTGACTAGTCTTATAATCAGCTGTGCAGTTTTGGTGTTCCTGTCCCCATGATCGCTTCGGATTCTTGTTCTTGACTAAAAGGACTGAAACCCAATGTTGTCTCCTGCTGTTGAAGCCCATCCATCTCAAGGTTTGATGTTCTGTGCATACTGAGATGCTTTTCTGCTCACTACGGTTGTAAAGGGTGATTATTTGGGTTACTATATCCTCCCTGGCATTTTGAACCAATCTGGCCATTTACCTCTGACCTCTCTTTTCAACAAGGCATTTCCACCCACAGAAATGACACTCACAGGATGTTTTTTGTTTTTCTCACCATTCTGTGTCAACTCTGGAGACTGTTGTGTGTGCCAATTACAATCACAACCAGGAGATCAGCAGTTTCTAAAAATACGCAAACCAGCTCATCTGATAGCATCAACCATGCCACGGTTGAAGTCACAGAGATCACACTTTTTCCCGATTCTCATGTTTCATGTGAACATTAACTGAAGCTCTTGACCTGTATAGACTTTGCATGATTTTATGCAATGTGCTGTTGCCACATGACGTTCTGCCACATAAAGTGGACAGTGAGTGTAGTTATACACATATACCTACCTCATGTATCGAAATGTAAAAGTTTACATTGTATAAAAAATATACACGTTACATAATATATACTGTAATTAGTATCCATCCATCCATCCGTTATCTATACCGCATTATCCGTCTGGGTTGCGGGGAAGCTGGAGCCAATCCCAGCATCTTCGGGCGAGAGGCGGGGTACACCCGGGGCATGTCGCCAGTGCACCACAGGGCATGTAATTAGTATTCATATAATTAACTGGTATGTACATAAGTGGGTATCAGTTGAATCAAACACTTAATGGTAATACACTGTGTGTATTCTTGTGATTTTAAAAACAGATGCTCTTTGAAGAAAAAATATAAAATGTATCAAAATATCTTGTGTATAAAACTCTTGAATACTCTGAATCTTATGTCATATTTGCAAGGTGTTAAAACTTTTGATACTGGTGGCAAATTAAAGAAAAATACACCATAAATAGTGTTAGTAAGGTTTCGGGCTGCCACCAGAACAGCTCCAGTGGCCCTTGGCATTGGTTCTGCTAGAATCTGTAACTGTACTGGAGTGACAAACTGTTGAACGTTTTTCAAAATATTGTCCCTCAGTTGGTGTTTTGATGATGATGATGGTGGTGGTGGAGAGTGCTCCATAGGTCTCCCATAGGTGTTCAGAGATCCTGTGAATTTGAAGGCCATAGCAAATAAGTTACATTATTTTCAGCCTCATGAAACCATTCCGTGAACTCTCGTGCCATATGGAGGGGGAGGGGGGGTGTTATCATGGAAGAGTCCACACCCACCATGTTAGTAATGCTTCATCATTTCATCATAGGATAAAGGTTATCAGCCAGGGGAACCACAGTACTGATTTCCATGACATGGATCCAAACCATGCCAGAAAATCAATAAATAAATACACCCACAACAGAACAGAGTCATCGTTTGTTTGTTTTTTGTTTATTTGTTTTCCTTTAATTTGTCACCCTTCTGTATTAGCATCTTTATATACATTAATATCTATACGCATGTATGTACACAGTGCTGGAATGTAATCTAAGGTGTGTCTCATACAGACAGAGTTTATAACCAGAACGTGCTTTCATTGGGAAAGCTGCGAGAGGAGTGGCTGAATGAGCATGTTAAAGCTTGTGAGGTGAGACACACACACACACACACACACTCACACACTCACACACACAGTAGGGCAGTGTGACGCAGCCTGACATGAAGCAGCGATACTGTTACCACCCTGAAGTTGATTATGTTCCTGTAACAGTACATCCTGAAGTGTTTTATTCCTCTTGTATCACAGTGATTACAGTTTTTAGTTATTAAAGAATAACCGATCGTATTTTTTATCTATTCACAGAAGGGGTGGGGCGATGACAAAAAATATCATATCACGATATTTCAAGCCATGATATGTACGTAGGTTTCCAAAAAAAAACTGGCAACAGTAGGGATCCATTTAAAAATAAACCTTAAACAATTTATTGATTATAGTTTTATTCCATAAATTAGTGCTACAAAGCATTATGGTAATAATTGTGATGGCTTACAATTTAAAATATTGAAAACAGTAGAAAACTTTATCAAACCTACTAACACAGATTGCAATGGTTATTAAATCTCAAAAAAGTGTATCACGACATAATTTTCATGATATCAATATTATATAGTTGGATCACCATTTATGGTAATTCGTACCATAAAAGAAGTTCCTGTTATCACTTATCGTACGACAGCTATAAACAGTCGTTCTCTCGCCAACTTCTGTTTTTTTTCTCTGTCTTGAGGTTAACACGACAAAATAAAACACAACTTGTCATTTTACCAAGAAACCGACGCGCTCTGTCCTGAAGACTTTCTCACTGTGGAAAACTTTCTATTACAAATCACTGACACTGCAGGCTCCTTCCATAAATATAAAAGTCTCCTTACAAAAACTGATAAATAGCACATTTTAATTCCTTAAAATTTATTACTAGACTTAGATTATGTAACTCGCCTACCACGCAAGTCCCTGTGAATGAGCCATTGCTATGGAAACGCTAGAGTAAGATAATGAGCACATTAATATAAACATGTTAACTGAATTGCAGCCTGAACTACAGTCAGAGCTGCCGTTATGGGAAATTAACATACTCTGAGTAATATTAATATAATATTAATTATGTTTTCATATCTGCATTTAGATGTTCGAGAAGCAAGAAGTGGAGAGGATCAGTGTGTTACGGAACGAAGTGTGGACTCACCTGAACCAGCTGTCACAGCAGTGTGTGAGCAGCGATGAGGTAACGCTATACCGGCTTATAATATAAACATTACTTTCACAATGCTTTGACTAAATTAATTCCTGGCCACAAAAATATCAAACATATGTTCAACAAACACCTCATTCAACCACTAGGAATGTCCTCTTGCTCTTCTCATATAGAGCCTGGCTTCTATATCGCGATCAAGAGGAAAAGAAAAACTTCCTCATCTGTCGCACACACTCCTTTATTTCAATACAGCTGGCAGTGTAACACATATGTAATACAATACATGGGTAATACAAAGCGTTTGCTTTTACAGCAGTGGATAACTGGACAATGGCATTGGTTAGTGAATGAGCGAGCAAAAAAATGTAGCTCCATGATGCACCAAAAAGCAAAACCTCAAAAATTTTTTTCCGAGAAAGCAGAATCTAGATGACAAAATCATTGCTGGAACAGCTTTGTGAATAATTCGATTTTTTTAAATTGGTGTCCCTATAGACAATTTGTACTCATACTGAAATCTGAACACCAAGAAGGTTGTTTTTTTTTTTTCTTTACTTTTATTGAGACTTTTTAAAGTTTACCATTTTTGTACAAAAGGATAAAAAAAAAAAAAATACACAAAGAAAATTGTCTGCCAAAAGCGCTCTTGAAAGTGGTGAAAGAAAAATAAAGTCCAACATGATTCACAATGGGTGAATGGTAGATATTTATAAGCTTTTGTGAAGAAATTATACACTTAAGTTATTTTCTCTTGTATCTTTCCAGCTAACTGTGGTTAATATTACAGGTTTAATACCAGACAGTTGGTATTTAAATGTGATCCCCCTACTAAATCTCAGACAGAAAAACAATCAGTGGATGTAATTTACCAGCGTGTTGAGCAAAACTTGAGGGCAAATACCACAAGTTTCCAAGTGTTGCAGCTGCATAAGGTTTAGTTTTATTGAAGTTTGAATCCTGAAAATACTACAGCTACCCTGAAAGACCCGAGCATATCCGTGCCGTTTACTTGGCAGATCAGGACCTTCTTCCTGTCTCCAATGTCAATCAGTGAAATAATAGTGACTCTTTATTCAAGAATCTGTGAGCTCATGTATAAAGAATAGAGCAGTGGTTTGAAAAGATGACATAAATCTTCAAAACACAGGAAGTGTCTCAACATCCTCTGCACTTTACTTCAACCATGTAATTCACACTGACACTTTGGCTGAAGTTATGAAGGGCCTTCAGGTTTAGGTGCTAATGCAACGCAGGCAGGGGAAAGTTGTAAACGCTAAAAGAATATGTTCATTATCTGCATCAACCACTTGCTGTTCTCATCGTTTACAATTCAGAACAGTGTGTGTTGGGCAGAAAGCTATTTAGCGATGGTGACTAAATGGATTTGGTAGTTTCTCATCAAATCCCATTCACACGCACTCAAAATCACACTGATTAATTCATTATCGGTACACTGTTGCTTAGAAATAAGAAGAAATAAAAAGTCATTCCCTTTGAAGCTAGCGTGACCTCTTTGCCTGTCGGTCCCTGAAAAGAAGGCAGGGCCCTGATGCCACCTAACCCCCACAATGGAGGCGTGTCCATAATACCAGCCAGTCCCCCTAAAGAACGTGTGGCCTCAGTACCTGTTAGTACCAGCAGTGGCGGTGTACTCTTGGTGCCTGTCAATTCCTGTAAGAAAGACGTGTCCTTTGTGCCTGTCAGCCAAATAAGTTTAGTTTTGGTGCTTGGCGGTGTCTAAAAATGAGGTGTGGCCTTGGTGCCGGTCAGTCCTTGTGGACTGCTGACTGTATGTCCCTGTAAATGAGGCAATGCCTTGGTGTCAGTAAGGAATTGTAAAGGAATTGTGGCCTTGGTACCTGTGAGTTCCTATAAGGAAGTCATGGCTTTAGTTCCAGTCAGTACCTATAAAGAAGGTGTGGCTTTGGTCCCATTCACTCTGTGAAAGAGGCATGGCCTTCGTTCCAGTCAGTCCTCTTAAAGGAGGCCTTTTTTACTTGAGTATAAAAAGAAAAGCCATGATGCCTATTGCAAAAACTGTAAAGCATCATTTGAAATGAGTTCATTTGTCAGCACCTGCCTGGTACAAAAATTAGTGTTGGCATGTTGAACAGTGAATTGTGCTGTCAAGACGACAGGAAGTGATAAGAGTTGCACTGGATAAATATAGAAAGCACAGGGTTAGAAAACAACACAGAAAAAGGTCAAAGTGTGTTAAAGTTTTGAGCCATAAAGAACTGTCAGATCAGCTTTTTCTGATCATCAAGTTTCTGGAACTGTACTGGAGTGATAAGCACTGTTCTTCCAAAACATATTCCCTCAGCTGGTGTTTAAATGATGATTTTGTAGTCTAACCCGTCACTTTGTCTCGTCTAGGTGTTTAGTTGTGGTGAGTGTGAAGGCGTGCGCAGAGGATTTACATTGTTTTCATCCTTGTCAAGCCATTCAGTGAGCCTTCTTGTCCTGTGGATGGCGCAAGGTCATCCTCGAAGAGACCACTCCCATCAGGATAGAAGTGTTTCAGCATACGATAAAGCTGATCAGTCAGAATAATGTTTATATATATATAGGTAAAATATATATATACTACCAGTCAAAAGTTTGGGGTCACCTCCTAATTCAATTATTTCTTTATTTTTATGACTTTAAAAGAGACTGGATAATGATGGACTGTTGTTTCTCTTT
>JAQQZU010023618.1:0-14610 GCA_030068025.1 Parauchenoglanis punctatus | reverse complement strand
GTTTTCGGAGCACCACCTGGACAGCCAGCAGTTCAGCGACCATAACCTGCTGTAAGCTACATCGCCACGCCGCATTGTGCCGCAAGTCCGAGTCCAAGTCCGAGCCCGAGCCAATGCCTGTGCCAAAGTCCAGGTCCAGGCGGAAGTCCAAGTCCAAGTTCACGCCAGAGCCAAGGTCCACGCCAGAGCCAAGGTCCACGCCAGAGCCAAGGTCCACGCCGGGAGCAACACCATCACCAGAACCTGTGACAAGAAATGTGCCTGAACCCAAGTCTGGATCGCCACATGGGTCAGAAGCAACTCCAGTCACAGTCTCTCTCCCAGAGCTTGCGCTTGTTCCGGCTAAAATCACTCTCACGGAGTTTGCTCCAGTTCCTGTTTCCTCCTTGCCAGAGTATGTGACAAGAAATGTGCCTGAACCCAAGTCTGGATCGCCACAAGGGTCAGAAGCAACCCCAGTCACACACACTCTCCCAGAGCTCACTCCTGTTCTAGCTAAAGTCGCTTACCTGGAGTCTCTTCCTGTCCAAGTCACCGGGCCCAAGTCCAAGTCTGAGTCCAAGTCTGAGTCCAGGCAACAGTCCAAGTCCAAGTCTAAGTCTGCACCAGTTCCTCCTTTTCAAGCCCAAGTCACTCACGATGAGACTATCCAGTTCATGTCCACAGAGACTGTAAAGGTTATGCCATGCCTGTTCCGGTGGAAGCCGAGATCGTTCAAGTGAGAGCACAAATCAGAGAACCTGTTCCAGCACCTATCATTGTTCCAGTACTCATCACAGAGCCTGTTCCCATCAAAGTCACAGTTCCAGTGCACATTAGAGTACCAGTTCCGGTGGAAGCAAAAGTCACCGAGATCGTTCAAGCGGGAGCACAAATCAGAGAACCTGTTCCAGCACCTATCTTTGTTCCAGTACTCATCACAGAGCCTGTTCCCATCAAAGTCCCAGTTGAAGTGCATATTAGAGAACCTGTTCCGGTGGAAGCAAAAGTCACAGAGGTTGCTCAAGCGAGAGCTCAAGTCACAGAGCCAGTTCCTGTCACAGACGCTGCCAAAGCTACAGATGCAGCTCAAGTCACAGAGCCAGTTCCTGTCATAGATGCAGCGCAAGTCGCAGAGCCAGTTTCTGTCACAGATGCTGTTCCAGTCACAGAGCCTGCTGCTGTTCCAGTCATAGACCCTGCTGCTGCTGTTCTCGTCGCAACCACAGTTCCAGTCACAGAGCCTGCTGCTGTTCCAGTCACAGAGCCTGCTGCTGTTCCAGTCACAGAGCCTGCTGCTGTTCCAGTCACAGAGCCCGCTGCTGCTGTTCCCGTTGCAAAAACAGTTCCAGTCACAGAGACTGCTGCTGTTCCTGTCGCAGAGCCTGCTGCTGTTTCTGTCACAGAGCCTGCTCCGGTTCCAGCCGCAACCATGAAGGGCATCGTGGCTCTGATGTTTTCAGCCAGGCCTGCCTCTATCCCTGAGTTCCTCCCTGAGTTCCTCAATGAACAAAGATTCGAGCCTGCTCCGGTTCCAGTCGTAACCATGAAGGACATCATGGCTCTGATGTCTTCAGCCAGGCCCGCCTCTATGCCCGAGTTCCTGCCCGAGTTCCTGCCCGAGTTCCTCCATGAGCAAAGATTCTGTGTGGGAGTTCCCGGTGATGCACCTGAGCCTACGGGCCCAGGACCCCCGAGGAAGGGCCATGTTAGGCGCTCCGGGAGTAGCGCCTTTTGGGGGGGGGGGTACTGTCACGATTCTGCCCCTCTCCGCTAGCATGGCAGGCATCACGGACTCCGTTGCGTGCGCAATGCTCGCATTGTCTCCGTCGCGCATAGCGCGGAAGCGCGCGCGAACTACATTGGACTACAGTTCACGTGCACGCTCACGCCCAGCCAGGTCACATGACCAGTAAGTGGATGCCGGTGTTTTCCTATTGAGAGACAATCAGCTGTGTTTATAAGGACTCTCGTTTGCGCTTCGTATTTCGCGAAGCATTAGTTTAACCTACGTGACGCTGTTCCCGTGTTTGATTCCCGTGTTTTTGGACTTTGCCTGTGTTTTCTTCTTCGTGTTGTGGACTACCTCTGATGTACTGTTTGTTTATCGCTCGACCCAGTTTATTCTTTTGGATTACTCTTCTGCTTGACGTTTTTGTACCTCTGCCTGCCGTGTGTGTGTTTGTATGAAATAAACTCAATGAGTTTTACAAAGCCGCCTTCCCACCTGCGTATGTGTCCCGACAAACCCCGCCGGCGTGACAGCTGAGGTTAAATCAAAAACTTAAAGGATTAAAATTATTACAAAGGCAGTGATTCAACATTTGAATATGGCAAGTTTAAAATGGGAAGAGATACGAGATGGTCTTAGTGTGACATCAGCAAGCCAGGAGGGAAGTAGTGTAGGATGATCATACTGATTATGCTACTTTTACAATGGAATGCAAGGGGTTTGTTAGCAAATGGTCAAGATTTTAAACAGTTTACAGATAGTAGGAACATAAAACCAGATGTAATGTGAATAATGTATATAAGAAACATGGTTAAAACTTAGATTTGATTTTGTTTTATCTAATTATATTGTCATTAGACGAGACAGAGAGCAAGGAAGTGGTGGGGGTCTTGCTACCTTTTTAAGGCAGGGTGTGCCTTTTAGGGTGTTTGTTATAGGGAAGGAACAAGAATATGTTTTAGTGGAAGTATGAGCAGATAAAAAGAAAGTAGTAGAAAAAAAATTATTACAACCCTTGTAAACAGTTAGAATTAAATGAACTAGAGGAAATAAAAGGACAGGATAGAGATAATGTTGTATGGTGTGAAGATTTTAATGCTCATAATACACTGTGGGGAGGGGAAAAGACAGACAAGAATGGGCAGGTGATTGAGGAGGTAATGAATGATACGAACTTAGTTTGTTTAAATGATGGTAGAGGGACTAGGATTGATATTAGAACTGATAAAGACTCAGTATTAGACCTCATATTTTTGTCTAGTAGATTGGCTCCAAAGTGTGAGTGGGAAGTGCATGGAGGAAGCACTATTGGAAGTGATCACTACCCAATTATATGTAAACTGGATGTTGATGTAAGATTGAGCTCGGAAGATAGTCATGGAAGGTGGATTTTAAAAAATCAGACTGGGAGAGATTTATGGAAACAAGTGATTTGTATATTAGTTCAGTTCAAGAAACAGATGATGTTGAAAGAAATGGAATTGAGTTGCGAGTATTTAAAGAGTATTTATATTTATCTGCAATGGCTGCAATACCAAAAAGTTCAGGAAAATTAGTAAGGAAAGCGGTCCCATGTGAAGAGGTTGTTAGGGAAAGGAACAAAGCCTTTAGAAGGTTAAAAAGAGCTCATAACTTTCAACATTTAATTGATTATAAGCAAGCACAGGCAGTAGTGAGAAGGACAATACGGCAAAGGAAAAGAACATACTGGAGGGATTATTGTAGTTCAATTGGAAGTACTATTAATATAAATGATGCATGGGGAATTTTTAAGAAAATGGAAGGTAATAGGTGAGAGCGGAATTATCCAATCCTTTCAGACGGAGATCAGCTGGCTATATCAAATCTGGAGAAAGCAGAAATGATAGTGAACACACTGAGTAAGGTGCATAGTTCTGGTAATTTATCAGAAGAAGAAAGAAGGGGTAGGGAAGAAACAAGGAGTATATATGCTGAGGTTATTCAAAAGGAAAAAAATTAGAGGAGAAATATAATGTTCCATTCACACTGAGAGAATTAAGAAATGCATTGGATAGGTGTAAGAATTCAGCTCCTGGTAAAGATGAAATTTGTTATAGCATGTTAAGACATTTAAGTGATAAGGGAATTCAGAAGGTTTTAAATGTATTTAATAAAGTTTGGGAGGAAGGAAAGATTCCTACAGGGTGGAAGGAGGCAGTCATTGTTCCAATAAGAAAACCAGGAAAAGATGCTAGTAATCCAGCAAATTATAGGCCAATAGCTTTAACCTCTCACTTAGGTAAATTAATGGAAAGGTTGGTTAATGGAAGGTTAGTGTACTTTATTGAAGAAAGGGGGCTAATGGCTAGCTGTCAAAGTGGTTTTATAAAGGGGAGAAGTACTTTTGACTCACTCATATGTATTGAGGACAAAATATAAAAAGCACAAGTAAAGAAAGAGACTGTTGTGGCAGTATTCTTAGACGTGGAAAAAGCGTATGATATGCTATGGGTAGAGGGTCTTTTAATTAAAATGCATATGCTCGTGATTGGGGGAAATATGTTTAACTGGGTAATGGACATTTTAAATAATAGAAGTATTCAGGTGAAAATATGGAAAGAAATATCTAGAAGGTGTTTGGTTGAAAATGGGACTCCACAAGGCAGCGTTATTAGTCCATTGCTATTCAATATAATGATTAATGATGTTTTTTCTAATGTTCTGCCAGGGTACGGAAAGTCATTATTTGCAGATGATGGTAGCCTATGGAAAAGGGGGAAAAATGTGAGATACACCCTGAAGAAGGTACAGGAAGCTCTAACCCTAGTGGAGGATTGGGGAAAGAAATGCAGTTTTAGATTCTCTGTTGAGAAAACTAAGTTGATGTTTTTTAATAGGAAGAAAATAAATGAAAGTTTAAAACTGGAGCTGTATGGTAGGACTTTGGAAAGGGTTAAAAGTTTTAAATTCCTTGGTGTGTTTTTTGACACAAGACTTACATGCAGGGATCATGTATCAAAAGTAATAGACAAATGTAAAAGGGTTATGAATTTAATGAGATGTCTTGCTGGAATAGAATGGAGAGCAGATGTAGCTTATTTGAAGCAAATTTATGTCTATCTAATTAGAGCAAGAATTGAATATGGATGTTTGGTTTATGGACCTGCAGCCAAGTCAGTTTTAGCTGGACTAGATATAGTCCAAGCTAAGGTGGTGAGAATATGTACAGGAGCTATACGATCTTCCCCAGTGTGTACAGGTAGAAACAGGAGAAATGCCACTCTGTTTGAGGAGAAAGCAACTTCAGGCTAACTATTGGGTCAATAGAATGGGAAAAGGGAAAAGGGTTTGTTTGGGGAATTATCTGCTGTAGAGGGTGCAGAAAAGACTGATGGGCTGCTTCCTGAACCTGTGCCGTCTGCCGTGAGTATCCCTGCAGATCCGGATGTTACACCAGTGATGGTGGCAGAGGAGCTCCAATTGTCCTTGCGTATAATGAAGATGGAGCTAAGACATTGGGAACTCAAGGTGGAGGCTATGCAGCTGAAGGTGAGAGCCTTGGAACTCGAACGCTTGCCTGTGGCAGCTCCTCCAGGGCCGGCTACACACACAACCCCGCAGTTGTCGCAATCAAACTTTGATGTGAGTAGATACATTGCACTAGTGCCACCGTTCAGAGACTCTGAGGTGGATTCATATTTTTAATGCATTTGAACATATTGCCGCCACCTTGAATTGGCCTAAAGATGTTTGGACACTTTTGCTGCAATTTAAGTTAGTGGGAAAAGCCCAAGAAGTTTGTTCCACACTTACAGTGGAGCGGAGTCTAAATTATGATATCATTAAGGCCACGATTTTACATGCATATGAGTTAGAGCCTGAAGCGTACTGACAAAAGTTTCAAAATTGTGAAAAATGTGCCAACCAGACATATGTAGAGTTCACGCATGAAAAGGGCATGCTTTTGGATAAATGGTGTCAAGCGAGTAAAGTTTCGGATTTCGCTCAGTTGCACCAGTTAATTTAAAAGATAAGAGTTTAAAAGATGCTTCCCAGAACGAATTGTCATTTATTTTAATGAACAAAAAGTTACTTCTTCATCTAACACTGCTGTCCTTGCGGAAGAATTTACCTTGATGCACACAAATGTTTCTCGAATACGATGTGAGACCCCGATGATGGCTGATAAACCGAAAGTGCATTCACCAAAAGCTTCTCAGCGTAAGCATTCCACTACAAGTGACATGCGCGAATGTTTTTACTGTCATGAATCTGGACATTTCATTGCAGCTTGCTCTGTGTTAGAGAAAAGGGATCAATCTAAAAGTAAAAGTCCTTCTCCAGTCGGGTTACACTGGTCTACAGTCAAAATGCTTCTTAAATAAATTTACCCAGATTGTACTAACTTTGGGTTGCTAATAACGAAAATGATACCTAATAATGTTGATTGGCCATAATTTGTAAGATACGGTACTGGATCAGTAAGTATCGTTATATATACGGGCCGATGTTTCGAAGTGACCATTTTAAGTGCTGCATGGATGCAGTGAGCAAAGATGCCTCGTTTATGCGTGAACAATGCCGATCAGTTTTGCTATATTTGCGAGGAAGTCACCTTCAAATCACAGAAACGCAGTATAACTGCTGAGGTAAAGAAAGCATATTATCTTTACTTCGGGTGCAAAGTTGGAGACCAAGTAAAGAGCTGGGCTCCACACATTTGCTGCAACAGTTGTTCAACTAACCTTCATCAGTGACTGAACAGAAGAGAAAATCCATGCCATTTGCAGTACCCATGGTTTAGAGAGAGTCTATGGATCATGTCAAAAATTGTTATTTCTGTATGGTGCCTCCTGTTGGAAAAGGTTTGACAAAGAAGAAGAAATGGACTGTGCTGTATCCAAACATTCCATCAGCCATACACCCAGTACCTCATGGAGAAGGGCTGCCAGTTCCGACTGCACCAGAATCATTCACACTTGAGACAGATGAGGATGAGGATGAACCGTCTGCTTCTGTGCCATCAATGTCACATGATCTGGATTTTCTTCCTTGCTCCTTCTCAGAACCTGTAACGTCCGGAGCGGACGAGATAGTTGAAACCACAAACGCAGCGGCGTGCGTGCGGAGGGAGAGAGAGAGAGATAATGTCTTACCGGGGCTGGAAGGGCCTGAGGCGGCGTGCGCAGTTCGAGCAGCAACAGCACGGGGAGGAGAAAAACCTCGGTACAAAAAACGAACGGCACTGACACGAAAACAAAACCGGGCGCTTGGAGGAAAGCGCCAAAATCCGCGAGAGTATCCTTAACGCGAAACTGGAGTAGCGCGGACGGCTCATACGGGGAAAAACGAGCGGGCCGGTATCATGAATCTGGCTAAAGTCCATAAACAAGCGAAGAGTAGTGGTGGACTTCCGTGTTTATATTCTGCGCCCCGGACGTGCAGCTGTGACCCCGGAAGTCGAAGTCGGCGTTCTGAGCGTTGTTGCCGTGGCGATGTGAGGGGCGTTAGCACGAGTAGCATTCGTGTGGCAAGCAGGAAGCGCGACAGAACCACACCTCATAACACAATCAGAACTAAATGACCTGTCCTGGATTTGGAACTGTCAAAGAGTAAAGCAGAATTATTGGGTTCCAGGTTGCAGGAGTGGAATCTGTTGGCTTCGAATGCTAGGGTCTCTATGTTCCGTGACCGTCAAAGTCATCTTGTATCATTCATTTTTATGAAAGGTGATCTTGTGGCTTGCAACAGCGTCAATGGACTGATGGCTGCACTCAACATTGACTATGACCCAACAAATGGAGACTATTAATTGATTCATCTAAGACGAGTCTTAAAGCTGTTTTACTGCATTTAAGGCAAGGTCTTGCCTTCAATTCCAGTTGGCCATGCATTCCACATGAAAGAGACACATGAAAACATTAAACTACCACTAAACAGCATAAACTATGATCAACTTCAATGGCAGCTCTGTGGCGACCTGAAAGTTGTTGCCCTGCTACAAGGTATGCAGATGGGATACACAAAGTACTGCTGTTTCTTTTGTGAATGGGATAGCAGGGCAAGAGATCTGCATTACAGCAAGAAAGACTGGCCACTTAGACCGCCGCTGGAGCCTGGCACAAAATGTATTCAGCATTCTCCACTTGTGGAGTCAACGAAGATTTTGCTTCCACCATTGCATATCAAACTTGGCTTGATGAAAAACTTCGTCAAAGCTCTGGACAAAACAAAGCCAGTTTTCAAGTATTTAAGTGAAAAGTATCCCAGGTTAAGTGAAGGTAAGATAAAGGACGATGTCTTTGTTGGTTCCCAAATTCGTGAACTTTTTCGAGATGATATATTTGACAGTGCATTGCGTGGCAAAGAAAAAACAGCATGGAGATCCTTCAAGTCAGTGGCAACAAATTTCCTTGGGAAAAACAAAGCAGACAACTATATTGAGCTGGTACAGAAGCTTCTCATAGCAAAGACTTGGATGCAACATGTGACTAAAGGTTCACGTTATACACAGCCATCTTGATTTTTTCCCAACAAACTGTGGGGAAGTGAGTGATGAGCACGGTGAGCGATTTCACCAAGATATTGCAGCCATGGAGAAAAGATATCAAGGCAAATGTAGTCAATCAATGCTTGCTGACGATTGCTGGACAGTGACACGAGATGCTCCATTTAATGAGTACAAGAGGCGAGCTAAGAAGCGGCGGTTAGACACTGAATGACACCGACACTTCATAAGTAACTACAGTGACTGATTAATAGTAATTACGTAGTAATAAATGATGGTGTTTGCTTTTTGAATCATAACAGATGCTAATAATAAGCCACGTGTTGTAAAAAAAAGTTAAAGTGTCTGTGTTTAAATGAATATGAGCCACTATACAATAGATTGCATAACTGAAAAGATTAAATATCTTTTATTCAATAAAAGTAGCCAATCAGCCTGTTTTATTGTCATATTTGAAATATTCAAAATGTATCAGAAATGGCAGATTTTTTTCCCAAAGCAAACAACTTCCAAAAATTTATAGACCAGTGTTATTCAAGGTAATGAGAATGTATTTTCTTTAAAGATGACCGATCACTCGTTGAAACAGGAAGTTGATCCTGAGATTTGAAAATTTTATGTCACATGGGTTTTTATCATTAAGAGTACCTATTACTATTTACTGGATACTGGAGATACTGGAGCTAAACATTCAGTGGCTAGACACGGAGTCTTACATTTTTCAAATCAGTCGTATTGTGGGTCTGATTTGCTAGTATGGGAGATTAAAATGAGTATTGTGCATTTGCCACTTCACACTTTGTATATTTCCTCCTCCTTAGTGTCTGGGAAAGTTAAAGTGGGTGTTCAAGCTCAGTTACCTGTCTCAGGAGTGGATCTCATTCTCAGAAATTATTTGGCAGGAGAAAAGATATTTCCAACCACGCCCGAGGATATTGAGAACCCCACTGTGGATGAGAGCACCATTGCTCCCTCTGATTCTGAATCGTCTGCTACTTTTCCGATGTGCGTAGTAACGTGTGCACAAACGTGTAAGTTTGATGAGTTGGTAGATCTTTCTGATACTATCTTAGCCTCTAATAAGTTGGTTAGCTATCCTGCTGATAAAAAAGTGCCTATGTCTATCGATGTAGTATCTAACAAATCGGATTTATGTTTGGCCGTAGACAAGGCTCAGCTTATAGAGCTCAGCAAGCAGATGCGACATTAGCTACCTGTCATTCCGCACCACACAAACAAAAATCTCTTGCCACTTATCTTTCTGAAGATGGGATTTTAATGAATAAATGTTGTCCAATGTCCGGCAAGGAGTGTGATGTAATTACGCAAGTGGTTGTACATAAAGATTTTCGTCTCTGAGTGTTGAGTTTAGCCCATGAACATAATTTGTCTGGTCATTTGGGGGTTAAGAAGACTTATTACCGAATACTTAAGTATTTTTTTGGCCAGGATTAAAAACTGATGTAGTTACCTTTTGTCGATCTTGTCATACTTGTCAAATAAATGGAAAATCAAAAAAGGTTATTCCCATAGCTTCACAGCCTATTCCAGTCATTGCTAACTGTTTGAGCATGTGATTATGGATTGTGTTGGACCTTTGCCTAAAACTAAATGTGGTCGTCAATACGTGCTTACTATGATGTGTGCTGCTACGTGCTTTCATGAAGCTGTATCATTGAGAAGTCTCAAGGTTAAAACCATAGTGAAAGCTTTAATTAAATTCTTCTCGTTATTCGGCTTGCCGAAGCGTATCCAAATGGACCAAGGATCAAATTTTATGCCAAGTTTTTGCTCAGGTAATGTCCGAATTATCCGTAAAGCCACCTGGAAAGTCAGGGTGCACTGGAGAGATTTCACCAAACACTCAAACCATGCTTCGAAAATATTGCGTTGAATCAAACAAAGAGTGGGACGAGGGTCTACTGTTGATGTTTGCCATTCGCGAAACTGTTTAGGAGTCACTTTTAGTTCGGCGCAGTTGGTTTTTGGGCACACTGTTCGTGGTCCTTTGTGAATGTTCCAAGAGAGATGGTTAGCAGACAAGCTTACCCCTACCCACAACCTGTTAGATTATGTGAGCTCATTCCAAGAAAGATTACATACTGCTTGTGAGCTGGCACGAGAGCCTTGCACTATGGTACAATCTAAAATAAAACAACAATATGACAAGAAAGCTCTCTGTCATCATTTTCAGCCTGGGAACATGTGTTAGTTCTATTACCTGTGCTTGGCTCTAGTTTAAAAGCAAAGTTTTGTGGCACATATGAAGTGGAGCAAAAAGTGAATGAAACGGATTACATCGTCAGTATGCCAGATAGGAAAAAAGGCTCGTATATGTCACATTAACATGCTGAAAAGGTATGTAGCTCGTAACCACTCGGATGCAGCTGTGAATTCAGTATTGCCCCTATGGTGATAGTGGTGTCACAAACAGATGATGTGGAGGCTGGTTTGCATGAATCCTAGTTTGTTTTGTTCATTATTTTGGCTGTGCTCAGCCCGACATTTGTTTACCCTGGGTATCTTGAATAAATTAATCTCTTGGACTGCAAGTTGGAGTAATGGTCATTCTTGAGAGTGGGAGAAACAAAGGGGAAGCCATTTTTTTATGCTATGCCCGGTATCCCTAGGCCGGGGCGTAACCATAGTTTTTAGCATTTTATTTGGTTTTTAAAGGATAACCTGATATGTAAGTAAAGTAAGCTAATTTTAATTTTTCTTTAAAGTTTTTACCACACTAGTTGTCAGTCAGAAGCCTTGAGTGAGTCATTCTCAACAAGTTCTACGAAGGTAGATGATATAATTAGATAATTTTTAAAAAGTACAGTGTTCTCTATAAAAGTCAAGCTATCCTACTTAAAATAAATTTGCCACAATAGACTGAGATGGCAGCTTGGTTTTAACAGGCCTGAGAAATTAATCCAAGTTAACAAGTTTAAAATTGGATTTATGTAGTTAGCCTCACCAGATTTTTTTTTTGCATCCACTGTATCTGTATGCGCATCAAATACAGTCTGTGTGTGCATGTGTTTGTGTCTTTTGCAAATTGTAGTTGCATGCAGTAAAGCCCACCCTGAAGCGATGAACAGATTAACGTTACGTTGAACACATTAACACTGTGAACAGTTACAAGAATGCCATTTGGAATTATGTGCATTCTTACATGCATGGGTCATAACACCTATTATATTATAGTGTTCTCACTATTGTTGCATATAATCAAAGCTGCAGTGTGACATTCAACTCTTCTGAACTCAAATTGCTCTCTTTCTGCATACAGTGGTTCTTGAAAATTTGTGAACCCTTTAGAGTTCCCTGCATAAATATGACCTAAAGACTCAACAAATTTCCAATTACACAAATAAGATGAAAATATTATATCTTTGTCATTTTTTATTAAGACAATTGTCAAGACAATTAAGACATTTATTTATTGGACAATTTATGATCCAATATTACATATCTGTGAGTGGCTAAAATTTAGAATGCTGATTAACCATGGTTTCAGGAAGGATGACTGGTTTAACCGCAGTTGCTTCTTGGTGTAAATCTCTGCATGGGTCTTCCTGATCTCAAATATCTGCTTGAGTATACCTGCATACTGTTCCAGCACAGAAATGGTAAGTAATGTAGAATAAAATACGCTAAGTAACGCTTCAGTAACTTCCGGGTCATAGCACGCCAAAAAATTTAAATGAAATTGTCACTATACACTGTGCAAAGCGTGGACACACAGCAGACATTGAGGGAAATGAGGAAAATAAATGAAGAGTATTAAAATGTAAAAATAAAATTAAAATGTAAATTAGACTTTAGTTTCCCTGTTTACTAGATTTCCTGTTTCAATCTGAAATCAGGAAAACAAACATCAGTTTTCAATTTTTGATGCATACAGAAAAATGAAATATTGAAATTTTTCACTTGCCAAAGTTAATGGAATAGGGGGGCACAGTGGTGTGGTGGTTAGCACTGTCAAGTCACAGCAAGAAGGTCCTGGGTTCGATCCCTGGATCATCCAGGGTGCCTTTCTGTGTGGAGTTTGCATGTTCTCCCTGTGCATGCGTGGGTTTCCTCCAGCTGCTCCGGTTTCCTCCCACAATCCAAAGACTTGCATATTAGGTCAACTGGCTACTCTAAATTGCCCATAGGTGTGAATGGAAGTGTCTGTGGCTGTTTGTCTGTGTTGGCCCTGTGGTGGACTGGCGACCTGCCCAGGGTGTACCCTGCCTCTTGCCCCGTGTCTGCCGAGATTGGCTACGGCTTCCCCCGCGACCCAGATGGATAAAGCGGTATAGATAATGGATAGATGGATGGAAGTTAATGGAATAATTGAATGATCAGATGGTATATGGACCCATATTAACAGCTAATATTAGCAAATGCAAGAACCATAACATTAGACAATACACTGTCACTTTGGCAGGGTTTGGCTGGACACATGCGCAGGTAGGAGATGGCAGTAAAAATGAGAATGTATTTATTAAACACATGATGGCAAAGGTACAAAATCATCAGGCAGTATACACAATCCAAAAAAAGAAACAAGGTCGGGCGATCAGCAAACAGAACAAACTAGGCAAAAACCGAGTTCCAAAACCAGAATAGGGAACAGCAAAGGCTTGGCAAGAGTAGACACTGAGGGCTAGACTAATGCTTCGCAACATATATCGAAACTGAGAGTCCTTTTAAATGCTGCCCGAGTGTGTGAATGGGATGCACCTGTCTCCAATTTACAGTCATGAAAGACAAGGACCGGGAGTGTGTGTCAGCCATCATGGTTGGATGCAAGTGCTCATGGGAACTGTAGTCCTAGGTTGTAGTTCGCGACAAAATGCAGGAGTGTGTGGCCGGAGCCATGCGCAGTTTAGTGTGCGACCGAGTTCACAAAGAACGATACGCGTGCAGCGACAGACCCACACATTCAATCAGTGCAATTACAAATAATAACATTACATAATAAGGAATAAATAAAGCAGGGAACACAACACTATCATTACCTTTCATAAAGTGGAAGTGCAAGGTTGGATTCAACTCAAACCCGATATGTAAATCAGTAATTTCTAAATGTAAAAGAATGAACAGAGGTTAGGCATGCATTGGAATTCATATACGCTATGATTTTAAAATTTAATAAATGGTTAATAAAAGTGTATTTGCTTTTGTTTTTAACTGAAATGTTGAACTGGCTACATAGATGAAAAAACCTGGTTGTAGCAGTAGATGGTCAAATGATCACACAAAATATAGTAATATCTTTTAAATTAGACTTTCACATGAGTTAAAAACTACATAGCTTATTTATATTATCCTAGAATGAAGTAAGTTATCGTATGGAAACATTCAAGAAAGAACCTCAATGGTCATAAACTCAGTTTAATGAATGATTCGGCTAATGTTCTATTTTGATTGTGATGTAATTGGCATTACTAGTGCGACATAAAGAACTGATTGTCTAATTGATGTCCTTACAATGTTACCTGAACATCCTCAAAAGTCATAATAACGTTTATAATTAATGTTATTTTGTAGGGTGTTGGGAACGGTACAGAGGAATTTTTTTTTATGCCCTCAACATCATTATGCTGACACGTAAACGTTACTGAAATAGCATGATGATGTTGTAAAGATGTAGAGATGTTTCATATGAAACGATACAGTTTTCAAAACAAAATATAATATATAACTGTCATGAACTGCTCCTTATTCATGCACAGCGCGCCGTGAAATCTCGGCCATGTGCGCGGTGCGCTCTTTATCTCTGTTGCGAGAGCACACACTTCCGGATATTAATGGAGAACACCCCAACTACACAGACTACAGTTCCCATCAGCACCTGCTCCCAGACACGAGGACTGTCATGGGAAGACAGGTGCATCTCATTTCATGGACTAATTAAGCCATGTTTAAAAGGACTGCCTTTGTGCTTCATATTCGCGAAGCATTAGACTAGCCACCGTGTTGTCTGCCGAGCGTTTATTACCCATGTTTGTTTATTGGTGTTTTGATTCTGCTTTCCATTTCTGACTACTCTTTAGATTACCTGCTATATTCTTTTTGAATATCGACCAACCCTATGCCTGTACGTTGGATTACTCTTACTCTTACATTTATGTACCTTTGCCCGTTGTGTGTTAATAAGCACTATACAGCTCTTACCTCCGTGTCCCGATCCTGCACCTGTGTCTCAACCATGCTGTGACGGCGCCAGCCCTGTAACAATAACATTGCATCACATTACATTCTAGACAGAAGAAGACACGTCATGATGATATATATATATTTGGGGTGGGAATTTAACGCATTAATTGCGATTAATTAATTTGAAAAAAAATAACGCGTTAAAAAAAATAACACATTTAATCACACTTTGCATTCCAAGCAAAGGGGAACTTTTGTCAATGCACGATTTCCTGGTACACCGATTACACTG
>JAQQZU010023617.1:0-14611 GCA_030068025.1 Parauchenoglanis punctatus | reverse complement strand
TGGAAGAATGGTCAAAAATTTCCATAAACACACTCCTAAACCTTGTGGAGAGCTTGCCCAGAAGAGTTGAAGCTGTTCTAGCTGCAATGGGTGGGCCGACGTCATTTTAAACCCTATGGATTAAGAATGGGATGTCACTTAAGTTCGTATGTGTGTAAAGGCCGGTGAGCGAATACTTTTGGCAATATAGTGCATGTCTGTCTGTCTGTCTCTCTCTCTCTCTCTCATATGTACACACACACACACACACACACACACACACAGATGTATGGAACCAACACCAGAGGGGTCAAAGCACCAGATTCTGATCAATAGAGTAATTGCCCAAGACTAGGCAGACAAATCCTGTCCTTCATTTATTTTATCAATAGATTTAATTTTATTAATACATTTATATATTGTTAATTATGTCAGAAATTGGCATACATGAGGAGCTGAGTGAGTGTTTCCCTTCAACATTGGGAAATCTTTTCCCCTAGCAGAGCTCCTATTTGTCTCTCATAGCTCTGTTTGAGTTACAGGAGCAGCAGCAGTCCACAGGAAGAGTTTTTTCATTAATCAGGTAAGTAACTTTTTAATCTTTACATACAGTTACATTTCTATTGTAGTTTAAAGCATTTAAAAAGTCATGAGGTTAAGTCATACAATCTAATGGTAAAACAGCAAACTAACTACACTAAGACTAACTACCATACAGTCTAATGGTAAAACTAGCAGCTAACTAGCAGTTACCCTTATTAAATCTACCAATAATTCATTAAGGTGAGATGCAGAAAATAGAAATGCCTTTACATAAAAATTTTACATATTACTTTTGCCCAGTCTTGTCTTCCTGAGTTTTTAACCACCCATTTTCTGCTAAAATATGTTACTGTTTTAGCTAAACTGGAACTGAATAGATTAGTTTAGCACAGGCCAAATTTTACCTAGCATGAGCTGTAAATGAACATTTAATCTATTTTAGCTAATTTTTATGAAAACAAAACTTTGACGTTTGGAGTTGTAAAAAGCTGTAGTTAACATCTGTATGTTCACTTTTTGTATGTTCACTGGGTAACTTCTCAATAAACATATTAATACTAGCTTGCTGCTCACTCCTTTGGCTAGATGCACAAAAAAGGCCACAAAATGCTGAAAAAAGATGAATATCACTACAGCAACAGAGAGCAGAGAGCATTACTGTGGGACATAAATTAAATATTCTTGTTTTGTGTTTTTTCCTCAGTGAAATAGCATGTTATATTGTTGATGATAGTGAAATTGAACATGAGGTAATCTCCTCACTTCCAGCAGTTGCAGAGGTGCAAACAATAATCAAAACGTCACCTTTCATCAAAAATTAATTAACTGTTTTAATTCCAAAATAGGTCATTTGTTAAATCATATAGATCTGATGAGTTTTTGAAATGGAGGGGGTGTCTCCATGAAGAGAACTGAAAGTGGTCTGTGAGAACAGAGTGACAGGGAATGAAACAAGAACCACACTTTCTGAGTTGTCAAAAAAAAGCATGTGTGAGGTGTTTCACTGCAGAGATACACCCCCTCACATATTTACATAAACACTTGTACTATTACACCAACCCTGAATGACTGGCAGTCATGATTTCTAGGTCAGGGCCCTGCACTTTTATGTATGACTGGTGCAGCATTTCAGCAAAGGAATGAATGTCAGAGGGCATCTGGTGGACAGCTTAAGGGTGGTGGACATGGGGAATTGTAGGAAAGGACATGGCCTGGGAGAAGTGAGGGCTGGAGACAGGGATGGACAGCAATGCAGAGGGCTGGAGGAGTGTGGCTTAATGGAGGAACTAAGGAGCAAATTGTGACAGACTAAGTGCTTCTTTGAATATGCGAGGAAGTGCATCTCCATTGTGAGACATTGGAATGAATGCTTTCTTAAAATAAATGGGAAAAGTCAGTGCAGAAGAGGGTGAGTAACTATTTGCAATAGCTGTTAAACAAATGCAGTGGTTGGGTAAAGAGTACTTTTTACAGTACTTTCTGCTGAAATGTAGTACAGTAGAAGTAGCATAAAATGAAAATACTAGTGTACAGTCCCCTCCAAAAGTATTGATACAGTGACATAATAAACCACAGTGGATTTGAAAAGAAGCCACCAAGATGTGATTGAAGTGTAGACTTTCAGCATTAATTCAAGGGGTAACAGAAATAGTGCATTAACTGTTTAGGAATTACAGCCATTTTTACCCTCCATTTTCACAGGCTCAAAAGTAATGGGACAGTTGACTGCTACGAAGTTACCAGTTATGACCTGTTATGGTATATTTCCTTGATATTTCTTGACAAATTAAGGACAAAAAAAAATGCCTGGATTTGATTTCAAGTGTTGAATTTGCATTTGCAGCTATTCATGGGAACTCTCAATAAGCAGTTCAAAGAGATGTTGATGAAAATAAAGGAGGCCATCATTAAACTGAAAAACAAAGCAGACCTATCAAAAAGATAGCAGAAACTATCTTAGCCAAATCAACAATCTGGTACATTCCTAAAAATCAGCAACAGCAAAAGGCCTGAAAGACTATGGAAGATATCCAAAAAGTGAATGATCATAGAATTCTTTCCTTGGTGGAGAAAAACCCCTTCACAACATCTAGCCAAGTCAAGAACATTCTTGAGGATGTAGGAGTATCATTGTCAAAGTCTACAATCAAGAGACACCTTCATGAATGTAAATACAGAGGGTTTGTCTCAAGATGTGAAACACTGGTGACACCCAGGAAAAGAAAGGCCTTTGCTACAAAGCTTGTTCGGTTCTGGAACAAGACTCTTTGGATAGATGAAACCATGATTAACTTGTACGCTTGATGGGGGAAAAAAAAAGAGTATGGAGAAAGAAAGCAAGGGCTCATGATTTAAAGCATACTGCATCATGATTGAAGTGTAGCCTTTCAGCATTAATTCAAGGGGTTTAAAAAAATGGTGCATTAACCATTTAGGAATCACAGCCATTTAAACACAATCCCTACATTTTCACAGGCTCAAAAGTAACTGAGCAAACTAACATATAAGCACCATTTTTAATATTCAAAGAGTCTAGTCCAGAACTGAACTAGCTTTTAGCTTTGTAGTCTTCACTTCAATCATATCAGCATAATCTGATGTGATGAAGCAGTGTCAGAGTCAGACCAAGACTCTTCTGAAGAGCCCAAAGCTGACTATCTGGATACATTCAGCATCCTGAAACAAGTTAGTGGTCTTGAGTACCAGCTTCCTCAAAATCAAAGGTGTGCATGCCACCTGTTACTACACAGGAGAGACCCCACTCCTGCTTTTAAAAAAGTAAAAATTTATTTTTAAAAAATAAATTTTAAATGAGCTACTTTTTACTTTTCCTTGAGAAAAGTTTTAGACCAGATGAGTAATTTTACTTGACACGACCGTGGTGGGTCTAATTAGCAAGAACGAGTCAGCATACAGAGAGGAGTTGTAGCAGCTAACGGACTGGTGAAAAGTCAACAACCTGTCTCTGAATGTTGACAAAACCAAAGAGATGATTGTTGACTTCAGAAGAGCACGGAGCAACCTCTCCACTCCACATCGAAGGATCCTCTGTGGAGATTGTCAAGAGAACCAAATCCCTTGGCGTTCACCAGGCGGAGAACCTCTCCTTGTCCCTCAACACCAGCAACGTCTCTACTTCCTGCGAAGGCTGAGGACAGCGCATCTCCCACCACCCATCCTCACCACCTTCTACAGAGGGACTATTGAGAGCGTTCTGAGCAGCTGCATCACTGTCTGGTATGGAAACTGCACGGTATTGGATCACAAGACCCTACAACGGATAGTGAGAACAGCTGAGAAGATCATCAGGGTCTCTCTTCCCTCCATCACAGACATTCACCACACAGGTTGCATCTGCAAAGCCACCAGCATTATGGAAGTTCCCACACACCCCTCACACAAACTCTTTACCCTCCTGCCAGCTGGTAAGAGGTTCCGAAGCATTTGGGCTCTCACTGCCAGACTGTGTAACAGTTTCTAACCCCCAAGCCATCAGACTCCTTAACACTCAGGGACTGGACTGACACATACACACACACACTCATGTATATTCATCTACCTCTACAATTTTTGCACATTCAATTTGGATTAGTGCTGCACTGTCTTGTCTTGTGATGTCTGCACTGTTTGCAGTGCTTGCATGTTTGCACACCTGCACTTTATGTTGTTTCTGCTGTTTGCACATGTTTGCACACATGCACTTTATGTTGTCTTCTGTGTTGTCTTATATGTAGCATCTTGGTCCTGGAGAAATGTTGTCTCGTCTCACTATGTATTGTTTCATCTGTATATGGTTGAAATGACAATAAAAGCCACTTGAACTTGAACTTAAGTAAAATTTCATCAAGGTAATAGTACCTTTACTGCTTAGAATATTTTAGTACTCTTTCCATCTCTGACTAATTGCCATTTTATTTAAGTAGCCACCATTTTGGGCTGCTAACCAAATGAGTTAGCAGTGAGCTAGTATTAATATGTTCCATATACCAAAGGAACATAAAAAAATAAGTTGTTTAAAGGTTATTACTACAAGAAAATATGCTTTCAAGACAACAAACAAAAAATGCTAAAATAAATTAAATGTACATTTAAAGCTCGGTAACATTTCATCTAGAAAGCAAATATAATGTAAAAAAAATATGATTAAAATAAAACAATTGTTAGCTTAATTGCTTGTTTTTATATGCTGTAATTACATTAAAAAAACTGGTGACCATGCATCATGAATACAAAATAGAAAATAATATTCCATATAAAGTAGGGATTGTAGGGACCATATAAAGTAACATTATATAAGCATATAACATTTTTATACAAAATGCTGCATAAGGGCCTGTGTCCACCAAACCTGTTTTTTGTACTAGCAGAGTCTATTTTCTGTGCAAATCCTATGAAATTCAGCAGTGACATCGTCCATCTTCCTTCATGCAAAAAAACACCCCCAGCACTCTGCTTTTTCCCCCTGCTGCACTCAGAGCACTTTCAGTTGAAACACTTCCAGTAGTTCAACTTTTGGAACACCATTGAACTCATCACTTTTCTCTCAAGGACCACTCAAAATCAAGAAGGGGTGGGACTAAATAGGAAAGGAATAAATAAAAGGAATAAATATATACAGCAATGACAAAAAACATTTACTTTATATACAGGAAATGTGTATATACTGTGTGTATATATATATATATATATATATATATATATATATATACATTTTATATATAAAATCACCTCCCTTTTTGGGGGGTGGTATGTATGTATGTCTTCCTCAAACTCGGGTCTGGGAGTCTGAGGGTTCCTACTTATCAACCACCACTATGACTGGTTGGCTGGTCAGTGGCTGCTTGTCTGTCTGGAAATTTATAGTAATCCTGGCGCTGCCTAGTTACAAAATCAAAACCAAGTATGTAGAGTTCCCACCATGGACAAGAACGTTGGAAGCCAAGATCAGGGAAGCCTGGAGGCACATCAGCTGGCTCACAGAAGTGCAGAAAGGAGTCATAAGAGACAGGTCCTGGGTCATGAAGAAGTGCAAGATGTCCATAAGTGAGGCTCTTGAGACTGCCAAACAAAGACTCTCAGCTCTGGCCACAAGACTGAAGAGATACACCAGGGAAGCAGAGGCCAAAAGAATGGCCTGTTCTTCAAAGAACCCTCTATGGTGTATTCACAGCTGCCAGGGAACAACAACAGAGGAAGATTAGATCCACCCAGAGCTGAGACTGAGAAATACTGGAAGGACATATGGGTGAAGAAGGCATCACATAACACCAATGCCAAGTGGCTTGAAGACCTAAGAACAGACAACAGAGATCTCCCAGAACAAGAACCAGTCACCATCACCAAGGCAGATATCCAAAAACGAGTCTCAAGCATGAAGAACTGGACAGCACTAGGATGTGACATGATACACAGATACTGGCTGAAGAAACTAAAAGCATTCCATGACCACCTGGCAGTACAAATGAGTGAGCTGCTAACATGGGGCACTCACCAAGACTGGCTAATGCAGGGTAGGACAAGCCTGATCCACATGAAAGATCCACAGAAGGGCAATCTGCCATCCAACTACTGCCTCTCCACAACATGGAAGCTCCTCTCAGGCATCATAGTGGAGAAGCTAGGCAGACACGAGTCAATATGTGTGCAAAGCTCAAAGGAATTGGAACCAACACCAGAGGGTCAAAGCATCGATAAAGCAATCACCCAAGACTTTAGTAGGTGCACGCACACACACACACACACACACACACGTGCTTGGCATAGTGCTTGGCAATATACAAGGCTAACAAGGCACTAATAATCTTCATCAAGAACTCAATGCAGCTGTGGAAGACAACACTGGAAGCCAATTCCAAGGCCATCGCACAAGTCACCATAAAGTGCAGTACATACCAAGGTGATGCACTGTCCCTGCTGCTGTTCTGCATAGGCCTGAACCCCCTCAGCCACATCATCACAAAGAGTGGATATCGATATAAGTTCAGAAGTGGAGTAACAATCAGCCACCTCCTGTACATGAATGACCTCAAGCTGTATGCTTGACGTTGACTCACTGATCCACCTCACCAGAATCTACAGCGAGGACATCGGGATGTCAGGTTGAGGTTACGAGGAGATCAGTCACAGCCAAATATCCCCAGAGGGTCAGACTGGTGGTCAGAAGCCAGTTAAATGGTAAGAATAAGCTCCAAGCCATCAACATGTATGCCCTACCAACCATCAGGTACCCAGCTGGAATAGTGAACTGGCCACAGAAGGAAATAGATGCTGCTTATGTCAAGACACGGAAACTCCTCACGATGCATGGAGGGTTCCATCCAAAGTCCAGCTCCCTGAGACTCTGCGAACAAATAGACAGAAGGGGGATGAGGATTAGTCACTATCCAGAATGAAACAAGGAACATCCATGAATACATCAAGAAAATGGCTCCCTCAAGATGAACTGATGAAAGTGTCTCAGGTAGTGGAAGACAGAAGATGAGGAGGAGGAGGAGAAAGCATTGTGGAAGACCAAGTCCTTCCAGGGAATGTACCACCGGCAGATAGAGGAAGTGGCTGACATCGGTAAATCCTACCAGTGGCTAGAAAAAGCAGACCTGAAGGACAGCACAGAGGCTGTTATCATGGCAGCACAAGAACAGGCCGTAAGCACCAGATCTGTAGAGGCAGGGGTCTACCACAGTAGGCAGGACCCAAGGTGCAGGCTGCGCAAAGATGCCCCTGAGACTGTCCAGCACATAATAGCTGGGTGCAAGATGCAAGCTGGGACATCATACACTGAAAGGCATAACCAAGTGGTGGGGATAGTGTACAGAAACATCTGCGCCACGTATGGCCTAGAAGTTCCCAAGTCCCAATGGGAGACACCACCGAAAGTGGTTGAGAACAACAGGGTTAAGGGTTCAAGTTCCAGACAGATAAGTAGCAGCTGGCCAACCAACCAGACATAGTTATGGTTGATAAGGTGCAGAAAACAGCAGTAGTAATTGATGTGGCAATCTCAGCTGCAAGACCCTGCAAGGTCCCCAGTCTTTGAAAACTTTGTAAATTGTCTTTAGGTGTGAAAGGGTGTCAGACTGTAGTCTTTTAAGAGTCTTTTTAGTCTTCTAATGTATTGTCAGGATATATTATGTATTTAATAGAATAAAAATGACTTTTTGAGTTAATAATTTAAGTACATATTTCAATGTCATTTTCTGCATATAGGCCTACTTGGTTTACATATTAGACAGAATTACTAAATAAACTATTACAAAGTGTATTTTGTTCTTATATAGCCCTTCTGGGTTTTTTTTTTAATGAGTTTTTGCAGGGTGGGATGTCTGCTGTTGTGAGCGAGTGCTCATAGGTGAGCATCAGAATGGACATCCTGCAGACAGCACTGGGTGAAATCATGCAAGATGTTGAATCCCGAGTGAATGTCTGTCCAGCCTAAAATCTAGTAGGTTTTGATCACTTCCAATTGATGAAATATTAAGACAAATATGGAAAAGTAATGTAAGATGTGAGAATTAATTAAGAGTAATTAAGAGGACCTAAATTCACTCTCAGGTTGTATGGTTTCTCACTTTTCCTCACAGACCTGTGACAAGCTGCCCTGATGCCAACAACGTGAGTGACAATGAGTGACAACATGACCATGGATGTCTAATGGGTAGCAATCAGATAACAGAAATTTGCAGAGTGACCAGTTTTCTATTAGCTAAAATGAACTAGTTAACATTAGCTTTCTAGTGACATACTGCATTATCCCCATTCGGGACTACTAACATTACAGATATATCCTTTTTAAAGATCATCAAGAGCACCAAATTCCTTGGTGTTCACCTGGCAGAGAACCTCTCCTGGTCCCTCCACACCAGCTCCATAGCCAAGAAAACCCAGCAGCATGTGGGTATAAGAAATCATCTACTTCCAGCAAAGGCTGAGGAAAGATCACTATCTGCACTGCACTGTGTGTTGCAGACATGGACTTTGTTATCTTATGTAGCCTTCTGTTACACATTTGTAATTCTGTGTTGTCTTATATGTAGCACCTTTGTCCTGGAGGAACGTTGTCTCATTTCACAACATACTGTATCATCTGTATATGGCTGAAATTACAATAAAAGCCACTTGAACTTGACGTGATCTATACCCTCATAGTCGCATATATACAGGACTATCAAGTCTCTTTGTATTGACTGCGAGACATGTGCATTTCAACCAGTTCACACGCCGCAACTTGAATTTCTCACGCTGAGAAGTAAGGTATAATGCTCACAAAGGTGTCACGTTATATAGAATGGACGAGGTGCAGGCACTGGTTTTCCACCAAATTCATAGCTGTCCCAAGGTAGACAGAGGTAATAGCCACATATCAGCCAATCAGAAAATAGTATTTGGTGTATTCAGGGAAATACCAAAAAAGGTGCATGTGATCCCACTGCAAGCACATTATTGTATGGATGCACATGCACATGGAGTGCAGATGAGGTGGAAGTGGAAGAGCAAGATCTTATGAATGTGGTAGAAATCCCTTCATTTTTGATCATTTTGATTTTATGATTCCTGAATAAAATCACTTTGCTGTGATCAAATAGTGAGAGGTGATGTTGGGGAATATAGACAAATTTGTGCTAAATTATTATTTTGAAGCAGTCAAAAACTCTCCTGCTGCTTTGCAACCATATAGGTTACCTGAAATTAAAGAAAGGACTAGAAAAGTAATTCTGTATAATATTTCAAATTCTACTTTAATTAATTATCTTTCAAGCAATGTCGGACATGGATGTTACAGCTCTTAAAACAACACAGCACTCTGGCACTCATATTTCAGTTATGTTTTCATTTATGTGCTGGTCGATTATGAACAATAGGTAAAATTGAACTGATGTTTAAGTAGCAAAAACACAGTATTGAACATTAAGACCAATTAAATAACAAAACACATTTTGTATAAATCCACAGTTTTTCAAGTGACCTAAAGTATTGGAACATGAAAAGGAGCAGGTGTTTGTTGATACAAAATGTGTTATGTTCTATGTTGTTTAACATATCTAGATGTAAATACCAGGGAATAAAAGCTGAAACTCTGATCTTTCTTCTCATATTCATCATTTGATCTCACAAACAAATGTCTCCATGGCACAGCAAAAACAAATTAATTGGCTTTGCTCTTCTAATACTTTTGGAGGGAATTGTACATATCAGGAAAGCTGAAATTCTGTTCTGTTGTCTTATATTCATCTTTTGCTCTCAAACCCAAAAGCAAAAGAATTGGCATTATCATTCCAATATTTTTGTGGGGACTGTATTATTTAAGTTAAAAAAAAACATACAATGAACATACATATGAACAATGAAAGTTAATATATTTTAATTAAATCATTACTTTGGGAGACTCTGGCAGAGCAATGTTGCCCTGTGCACAGTACATGGTCTGCATGTATGATATGTAGCAGCAACATAAAAGGCTACATAAGTTTTGTTTTCTATTTGGGTAGAATGTGTTGGTCTTATTTATATACTTACAGAAATCAACATTGGGGAAAAAAACTATACAAAATGTCAAAATTGCATTAACAATGCCATTAAATATACATTAAACAAACATTAATGGAATTATCAGTTTATGTTCTCAGAAATATATTTTATTTGTTGAACAATTCTGCCATTTCAATTCTTGTCATTTGGGATAATTTTCTTAAATATTACTGTGTGTAATTATTAGGAATATTTTTTTCCCTTACTTAAAATTCAACAACAAAAAATACTATTTTTGGCCTTTCAAAACATTTAGCTGGAAAATATTCAGTCTTCCTTGCCTTCAGTAACTCAGGATCCATAGAAGCTGTGTTCACAACCAATTGTACCTGCACACTATTACGAGGTTATACATTGTTTGAAAATGGTCAAAGCACTCTGTGGCAGCGGGGACATGGTCGCGCATCAGCAGTAGATGGAGAGAAGTTGGGTCAAACTGGCAGATAAGTGACCCCAAACAGAACAGAGCAATGTGTGTACCATGTGTGTATGAAAATCATTCATACTTGATTCATTGCAACGTGGGAGTATGCAGTGGTGCACTGTTCTTCATACATATTGTGGCTTTCTCGGTGATTTCTTGCACCATTGTATGAAGAACATGTTTTCCAGACATTGGCCAAAGTTTTGAGCACAGATCTTCAGTCTGTCTGTAACCCAAAAAGGTTCATTGTTCGTAACAGCAGCCTACGTTATATACCTACTTTGACTCAGATTGAGGCCCCATGTCCTTAGTGTCCATGGTCCACCCATCTAGTCTATCAAGAATCTCTCTCATCTGTTCATAAAACAGAAAAATCATTCTGAAGATATTTATTCACCCAGAAATACCTTAATACAGACACTTTTCATTCTTACTAAGTGGAGGTAGTGTTGCAGCCTTCCTGACATTAGCAATGCCTCTGAGCCCTCAATTGGCATATTGCAGGAAAACTACAGTTCTGCAATATGGCACTGGAGGCTGAATGGTTCCTGGGGTTTTTTGACATTAATTTGCTCCTTTTTCTTTCCTTTGCCTTTTTGCTACTTAATCACAAAAATTTAGGACCATTGCATTCTTTTGTTAGGCATTGTACATTTTCTTCTTGAGTGTCATTCTCATTTCTTTTAATACCATTGCACCTGTAATAGAAAAACCTACCTAATACACCTGAATGTAATGCATTTCTCAATTTAAGCCTTTCCCATCAAGCCTGGCGACATTTGGCTGAAAATATTTGTCAATAATTATATACATTGAAGTGGGTTCATCAAAAAACTGATTTGCCTAATAATTATGCACACATTATATCATCTCTTCACAAGCAAGAATGATCTGTAATAAATAAGTACTACAAAACAAAGAGCAAGAAGTTCTGAAATTAGTTACAGGTGCTGCATTTACCTATTTCTTAGTGCTGTAAAAAATAATCAATAGCAGCATTGCACAGTAAAATAAATACACTCCAGACACACTGTAAGAAACAAAAATACACTTAAAGAATCCATTATCTAAAAGCTAAAAGACTTTTACCCAATTATAATTGCAGAAAGCTGCAAAAATTCAGCAAAAGATGCATAGTTTACAGCTTTAGAATCTTCTAAAGTTTAGTTTATTTGACATACAGGCACCAGTGAATGGAGCAGCTGAAGCAACTGCATGAAGAGATGATATTCAGGATTGGTTATGATGCTATTAGTGGTAAGGCAAAATCAAGATGTCTTATATGTCTAGAAAATCAAGCACAGATAATTAATCCAAAATTATGATACACAAAGTGAGGCATTACAGAGCAAAATTAAATGAAGTGAATAATGTGAATAAGAATAAAACATATAAATTGGCTTTGTAGCCCTTACATTATGTAAACATCCTGAAACAGGATTTAGAATACACCAAAAACAGGTTTAAAATTTTTTTTACACACTGTATTTTTGAACAGGAGAGTTAAAATATCTGCCACAACACCCCTGCCACTGCCATGCCATCTTAGGGCTATCTTTAGGACAGACAGGAAAGCCTTTATATTTTGGTGGATTATTACGGAAAGCAATTTATGAATTAAAATCAAAGGGAAAATATACTTTCTCCCTCTCACACACCCACATTAGAAACACATTTTTTTTTAAACCTATGCATTTACCAAATGAACAAAAGCTTTGCACCACAAAATATAATGCATTATTGAAGGAATCACATATGGTGTCAAGATTTAGAGTGGGCAGTTTTTTTTAAAGCATTGTGTTCTATGAATAAAAAAGGATTTTCTTTTAAAGAACAAAGCTGGGGATTGCACAAGCCTATGTGGCCTTGTTTTTAGTGTTGAGGGGAGTTTGCACAAGATGAGTGATTTCAGCTTATATTGCTGTACACCTTTTTTCCGCTCACACATTTTTCACTGGAGTCACACAGCTGACATCTGCTCATCTATAAGAGAAATGAAAAGAAAAAAAACAAAACAAATGAAGACCAAAATGCAATTATGAACATCAGACTCAAAAATCAACCTACTTTCAAATGAAACCTTTTGCACCACAAGAAAACACACAATACACAAAAAAGATTACAAAAATAAAAAATAAATAACAACCCCTCACATTAATGGATTGTGACTGGATTGAAAGACTCAATCTTCTTTTCTGATTGAGCCTTTCTAATGATTACATTACTGCTAATTTAAAGTATTAATCTGTTCATATCTTTGCTACAAATGTGTCAGGGAAGAACACAGCAGCAATAGCTAGATCCAAATTAAAATTAACTTGGAACTAATATCAGGCAGATAGCATACAATTTGCTGTATATCGATCATGATGTCTGGAGGCTTTGAGAACATACCCTCCTTACGATTAGCTACAGCATGAGGTGCTACAATGGCAGGTCCGGTGAAGTTAGCATGATGTTCAGCTTCCATTCTCCATGTGTCACCCAACAGCTTGGATCTTTGTAATGCCACGCTATAGTTGGGTGGCTTTAAGTAGGCTGGCCGCAGAGCTTCGCCCTCTCGTGCTTGCATGTCCCCCAGTGACAGCCCTTGATAACCAGGTGGGGTAGGGGGTGGAGCCTTGTACCTATCATCTTTGCATGATGTTACACAATACACTGAGGAAAGGTATGATAAAAGGGCAGAAGGAAGAGGACAGGAGAAACAAATGAAAAAGCACCTTGAATACCTTAAATGATTTAAAAGCAACACAACCACTTACATAAAATTAAAAAACCTTCACAGTATGCATGACTGGCAGCAGCAGATTTAGAACTACTATGAGCTTTATTTTTGTACCTCACTACCTTTTATGGCATTTTGGGGAAATTATTTCTCACGTTTAAGACATTTCCGCATTTTAAGATAAGATAAGATAAACCTTTATTAGTCCCACAAGTGGGAAATTTGCAATATATAAAAAACAGAATTTTAGTTAAATAGAAACATAAGGAGCAGCATACACAAATCTAAACTGAGCACTATCTGCATCCTGTTATGTTGCTTTCCCATCACAAAAAGCAGGTGTCCAAAAAAAAAAAGCCGAACTCTGATGTCAATAAAGCTGCCATATTCTTACCACCAAGAAGGACTCCAGCTATATTCTTTGAAATTGACTAGCTTTTAGGTTATTAATTTGATATAAAGTTAAGATAATTAATTTTTGATTACAAAAAAGTAATTGATTAATTTGGAGTAACCCAACCACAAGGGGGTGCACAATCCAGTGTATTTCTGCATGCCAGCCCCAAGCCCGGATAAATGTGGAGGGTTGTGTCAGGAAGGGCATCTTGCGTTAAACTTTGCCAAATCAAACATGCGGAAAAGAACACAAATTTCCATACCAGATCGGTCGTACCCCGGGTTAACAACGACCGCCGACAGGGTGCTGGCAGAAATTGGGTTACTGTTGGCCGAAGAAGGAGAAGAAGAGGAGGAAGGCAAGTCCAGAGGAAGGAGGAGAGAAGGAAGGTAAAGAGAGTGGATGTCAGGGTAGGAACTTTGAATGTTGGTAGTATAACTGGTAAAGGGAGAGAGATTGCTGATATGACAGAGAGAAGAATGGTTGATATATTGTGTGTGCAAGAGACCAGATGGAAGGGGAGTAAGGCTAGGTGTATCAGAGGGGGGTTCAAATTGTTTTACCATGGGGTAGATGGGAAGAGAAATGGGGTAGGGGTTATCCTAAAGGAACGGTTGGTCCAGAGTCTTTTGGAGGTGAAAAGAGTGTTCAACAGACTGATGGTTATGAAACTGGAAATTGATGGTGTCATGATGAATGTCAGTGCATATGCCCCACAAGGTGGGTGTGAGATGGAGCAGAAAGAAGAATTCTGGAGTGATATGGACGAAGTGGTGAAGAGTGTACCTGAGGGAGAGACAGTGGTGAATGGAGCATACTTAAATGGCCATGTTGGTGAAGGGAACAGAGGAGGTGATGGGTAGGTTTGGTGTCAAGGAGAGGAATGCAGGTCAGATGGTTGTGGAGCTTGCAAAATGGCTGAACATGGCTGTGGTAAATACATACAGGTGAAACTCGAAAAATTAGAATATCATGCAAAAGTTAATTTATTTCAGTAATTCAACTTAAAAGGTGAAAC
>JAQQZU010023616.1:0-14614 GCA_030068025.1 Parauchenoglanis punctatus | reverse complement strand
CTCGCATTCACACCTATGGGCAATTTAGAGTAGCCAATTGACCTAATCTGCATGTCTTTGGACTGTGGGAGGAAACCCACGCACGCACGGGGAGAACACGGAAACTCCACACAGAAAGGTGGGTGACCCGGGGATCGAACCCAGGACCTTCTTGCTGTGAGGCGACAGTCCCAACCACTGCACCACCGTGCCGCCTATTTAATTACAATTTCCATAAAAAGAACAGATTTACTCTTTCATTCTCATTTAGATCTTTTAAGTACAAATTAAGTACAACATCGTTATTCAAATACAGTACTAGCTTTTGCCTGGCTACAAATTCAATTAATTACATTTCACTTCTTTTTTCTCTATTAAAGTAACGTATAAGTGATTTGGATCACATTTCAATTTCACAGTATCATGTAAAAGTAAAGAGCAAAGACAGAGATAATATAATTTTCTTCTTCCCATGACATTCAGGAAATTAATTTCTGTTGAACATATGACTTCTGGAATATTCCAAATATGTGTTCAGGGTTGAGGACACACGTGAAATATACACATATTTCATAACCTATGCATGAACAGCTAACTCATAGAAAAGGATGTTTGAAGTATGACATGTTGAATGGATCCATAGGTGTATGTAAAAATAATACAATATATTTCAACATAAAGTGGAGTTATAGTGGTGTGGTGTAAGTGCTGTAGGTTTGAAGTTATACATCCAAGATATGAGGTGGCATAGGACTGCAGTGGTTAGTACGGTCACCTTACATTAAGAAGATTCTGGAGTCTGCTTGCCAACTGGGGCCTTGCTGCAGAGTTTGCATGTTCTCCCCGTGCATGTGTATGTTTCCTTCAGGCGTGCCAGTTTCCTCACAAATTCCAAAAACATGCAGATTAGGTCACTACAACTCTACTCTAAATTGCCCATGGTTGTGAATGGTTGGTCGTCTCTGTGTTAGCTGTGCAATAAATTGGAAACCAATCCAGGTTGTACTCCACCTCTCCCCCAAAGTCAGCTGGGATTAGCTCCAGCTTCCACTCGTGACTCTAATGAATAAACGGTATGGATAATGGCTGGATCAATGAATCTAAAATGCATCATACCCATAGGTGCCTATTCCAAAACCATGGGTATTAACACAGAGTTTGTCCCATCTTTGCTGTTATAATAACCTCCACTCTTCTGGGAAGGCTTGCCACTAGATTGAGCAAGGCTGTGAAGATTTACCCATTCAGCCACAAGAGCATTAGCGAGCACTGATGTCGGCTGCGACCACTCGAGTTGTTCATCACCAACCTTGGCTAATCATGTCTTCCTTGGACCTCGAGTTGAGCCTAGGGGCACAGTCATGCTAGAATATGTTTGATATTTGACTTGAACTTGAACCTGATCCCTTTAGTTCAAGTGTTATGTGCACATTGTTTTCCCATCCTCCATTTTTTTTCTGTTTTCTCTAGGAGGAGGTTTCTACAGATCTCTTAAGATAATGTCTTCACTAATATTTCTCAACCTGTTAAAACTTAGTGGTTACAGTAATGATTGAATCACTTGTAAATTGTTAGTGATGGCTCAGCAAGCTGATGACACTCTAAAGAAATGCTTATTATCTGCTTAAAATCCTTCTAACAAAAGTACCGGCCAGTATGTCCATTTTCAATACCGTTTTGAGGAAATGGTATCCGAAATCAAATGGCGCATCAGAGTGGAACAGCACCTATCAAAATTTCATATCAAAACCTTGTCGAAAACATATTTTAAATTTAGCTCATTACAATCCACTTTCTGCACATATTGGGTTTACAAAAAGCTATAGCTGGGTTTAAAATCAGATGTAGTAGCTTATTGTTGGTCATGCCCGACATGCCAGATAATAGGATAGCCTAACCAGGTTATTCCTCCCGCTCTATTACATCCAGTACCTGCTATTGGTGAACGTTTTGAACATATTATCATTGACTGTGTAGGTCCTCTACCTAAGTCCAGAGTTGGACATCAATTTCTGCTTACTATCACGTGTTTAGCCACCAGATATCCTGAAGCCATACCTCTTTATGGCTTCAACTGTGGTTAAGGTGCTTTTGAAATTCTTTTCCATCTTTGGGTTACCTAAGTACCTTCAATCATATCCATTTGCTGAAGGAAATACTAGTGAAAGTAAAAGTTCAAAACAAAGATAGAGAGAGAATGAGTGAATGAGAAAGAAAAAGATAAAAAAAATGAAATATATGGGGAAGTCACATATTAACATAGATAGATAGATAGATAGATAGTGTGACGCCGGTGACCACACAGCCAGTCGAGCCTTGGCAAGCGCTCCAACCCGCCGGAGTACACCGAGGGAAGCTGGAGGATCCGCACCATTCTTACACCGCTAGCCAGCAAGGCGGGGCTGTGTAATATGGCACGGCATCACTCACAGGAACACAAATAAAACCTTTTTGTTACTCACCTGAACTGCTGCCTTCTGTGCCTTTTGTTCTGTCGCCGCAGTATTCCACTCACAATAGATAGATAGACAGACAGACCATGGGAGAAAAGTGAGGGATGAAAAAAAAATAGTTTGGAGGTATTATTTCAAAAGTTGACTATATGGGAGCAGTCTGAAAAATTGTCCATTCAGACTCTTTTGGGGAAAATATGCATTGAAGTCAAAGGGAGAAAAGCAATGGATAAAAAAATAGAAAGTACGAGTGATACAGGGATGAAAAGTAAAAGAAATTCCATTCAAGCTCCATGGGGAAAAAATCAATGGACAGAGGGATTAAAAAAAGAGGGATGCAAGTGGAATATCAAAAAGAAAAATAAAAGCACACTTTTCATCAGTGGGCTGAATATTTTACAGTTGGAACAAAGTTTCTAGCATAAAATCTCTATTAGTAGTTAGGCCTCGAAAAATAAATCATAAGTCATTTGAAAAAAAGCAAGCAATAAAAAAAGAAGAGAGTGATGGATTGATGAAAAGTGGTACCGTGCTGTTTTAGTATTATTATAGTATTTAGTATATTGTGTTTTAGCAAGATGTCTAGCAAGTTTGAAGGTATTGTTGTGAAAATTTATGAAATTACAGCAGTTCAAAAAGTGATCCTATTCAAAGTCTATAGGAAAAACTAATGGAAATAGGGATTAAAAAAAATGGAGAGATGCGAGGGGAATATAAAAAAAAAGTCATAGCTGCCGAACCAGTAACAGGACCTACTACTCAAAGTTGAAATGAACGTTTCAACATTCTGTTTCTACATTAAACTGAAATTTAATTATTAATCCTGGAAAAATAATAATAAAGATAAGAAGCCAAGGGATAACAGCATAGGGCTTTGCTTTACAAGCACTCTAATAAATGTTCAAATGTTCAAATATAAATGTTAAGTTATAGTCTTGCATATTATTATTAAATTATTGTATTTTATCATGTGCAAAAAATGTGATATCAGCATTACATATCAAAACATGATTATTTATTATCTCTGCCCACAGACTGCATGAATTATTTAGACTGGTGATGTCTCTGTCAGGTTGTTTTCACCATGTTGTCAATCCACTGCCGGATATGACGTCACCGATGTACATGGTTGAAGCGCAAGAAAATAATTTTTGTACAGATTACCAGAAGGTTAATGCAGTTACTGTGCCTGATTCATATCCAATGCCTAGAATGGATGACTGTGTAGAGATCATGTGGGTGCTGCAGACACAGGCTCAATCATTTTTATTGATGATGTAACTCGGGATGGTAGTACCAGAATGAACGCAGAAGTCTTACAGAAAAGTATTGTTTGGCAATTTATGGAGAAATCTATTCAAAAAATTAATCGGGGGGAAGCAAGACAATGATCCAAAACACACTGTCACCTCAACAAAGTAACCCTAACCATAGGTTTTGAACTGCCCAAGTCAATCACCAGATCTTATACTAACTGAACATGCATTTCTCCTCCTGAAGAGGAGACTCAAGTTCAAGTGGCTTTTATTGTGATTTCAACCATATACATGTGGTACAGTGTATAGTGAAACGAGACAATGTTTTTCCAGGACCAAGGTGCTACATATAAGACAACACAGAAGTACAAAAGGTGCACGTGTGCAACAGAAGACAACATAAAGTGCATGTGTGCAAACATGGCAAAAACAACAAAGTGCAAAGTGTGCAAATGTGCAAACACTGCAAATAGTGCAGACATAACGAGACAAGACAAAAACAGTCACGAGACAATGCGGACATCACGAGACAAGACAGTGCAGCGCTAATCCAAAAGTAATGTGCAAAATGGTAGAGGTAGATGTGCAAAGGAGACTGAAGCAGAAACCCTGCAAAGCAGACAATAACTAAATGATGATGCGGTAAAAGCCTGGAAAAGCATAAACAATGAAGTTCAAATGAGTTCAGATCTCAGCCCTGCCAAGTTGCCACTGCTGGGCCCTTGGGCAAGGTCCTTAACTGCTCAGTTGTATAAATGAGAATAAATGGAAGTCTCTCTGAATAAGGGCGTCTGCCAAATGCCGAAAATGTAAAGTAAATGCTGCCAAGTTTCCCAACAAACTAGATTTGTTGAAGGCATTCTGGCAAGTTACATTAACACCATGTGCTTATGAGATTTTGGTACTTGTAACACCAAAGTCATTTGCTCAATATATAGTCATGGCTTTTGGAATGTGTAACACACCAGCTACATTCCAACACTTAGTTAATATAGCATTGTCTGGGCTGTAAAACTGTAAAGCTTACTTAGATGACCTTGTTATTTCTTCAGACACTTGGCAAGAACATCTTTACATACTTAATACAGTTTTTCAATGTTTATCTCAGACTTAATTCACACCTATTCTCGCTAAATGCAAGTTTGGTAACGCAACAATGACATACTTCGTAAAACAGGTTTGTCAGAGTCAATTTCGTCCAATCCAAGTTAAGGTGCAAGCTATTTCAGATTTTCCAATAATCATATAAGTATCAAGAACATTAAGGCTGACACTTTCACATGCTGTACAAGTCATTTGTTTTTTCACTTATTTTAAGTTGCACTGTCAATTATGTTGATGGTGTGACATTTACATCACATTATCATTTAACCCAGCATGTTGGAAGATCACATCCCTTCTTCTATTGGAGGATAGTTTCCTGAAGCTCTGTATAAATGGCCGAGCGATCAGCAAACAGGGTATCACAGATATTCAAAACACAGAAGTCAAAAACAACAGGCAGAGTCCAAAAACACGAGAGACGGAAACACGGGTATATCATGGCTTGGCAATGGTAACGTGGGAGTTAAGCTAATGCTTCGCGCTGATGAAGCGCAACCGAGAGTCCTTTAAATATTTACTAATTGTTCGTGGATTGAATGCAGATTATAATAATACTGATAACCCTGATCATTTTGATCACTATAAATGTGATGTTAACTTTCCATAACATTTCATCTCTAGTAGCAACTATGGCAGCTGAGAGGTCATTCTTGGTGTTCTTTTTGAAGAATTTTCTGAGCCAGTATCTAAGTGTACTAAAAAAGTTCCTATATAATACTTACATGTCTTCTTATGTTTTTAATTGTTGCATACACCAAGCTGCAGTGACTGCATTTGCAGAAGAGGTTAGTAGAATGCATTGTGTGCACTAGCTTTTTAATATGGCTGGGTTTATATACATTTGATCGGGTACAACCCCCGACAAACCCACCAAAGAAGATCAAATATAACTCTAAGCCCTTTGCAAAAGGTTTCACACCATTGCAAGGAAACATCGCTCAACCTGCAAAATGAAGCACACTGTTTTCAGATTGAACATGCTCCAGTTATGAAACCTGCTGGGTTGGAATGAAAACCTGTACCCACACCAGCCCATTACAGATTGGATTAAGGATAAATAAAACACACACACAGTCACACTCAGCACTGATGGGATTTTGCACTATCCATCCATCCATTATCTATACTGCTTTTCAATCAGGGTTGGGGGGGAAGCTGGAGCCAATCCCACCTGACTTTATTGTTTATATAGGAACAGACTATTGCATCGCTGATGCTTTACAAAAAGCTGAAAATGTGAGTAACAGTTATGATGACATTTTCTGTGAGGTTAAGTAGCTCTTTTTTGCTAATCTCCAGTGTTAGTGCTTTGTAACAGTCAGAGTTTAAGCTATATGTTTTAACTTTCTGACATAGGAAAGCTTTCAGGATGGCTTTGCAAAATGAATATACTTTCTCACTCTTTCTCAGGATGAATATACTTTTTGTGTCTTGTTAATTTCAAGAGAGAGACAAAACAGAGAGGCTGGTAAAGGTCTTAAAAATATCTTTGTTTCACACAGAGCCACTTCATGTCACTCTGTTGTTGATTATTTTCCTTATAACAGCATGCTCTGTCATGTTTTTTTCTTTACACAGGACATGTAAAAACAGCCCAAATCTAGGACTGACACCTACTATAATGAAGAATTGTTCATTTTACTTAGCCAATCATCAATTTATCAATTAATATACCACTGGATTTTATTTAACAAATGCTTAGGTTTATTTACGAATTTAGTAGGCATGTAACAATATGCAGACAAAAGTTTGTTTACATCTGACAATCACTTTCATATGTGCTTTTTAAGCACCCCATTCCAGATTTAGCCTCACTTTGCGGTCATAATAAGCTCCACTCTTCTGGGAAGTCTTTCAACTAGATTTTGGAGCATAGCTGTGGGGATTTGTACCTGTTTAGCCACAAGAGCATTAGTGAGGTCAGGCACCGATGTCAGGTAAGAAGGCCTGGAGAACAGTTGGTGTTCCAGTTCATCGCAAAGGTGTTCAGGGGTTGAAGTCAAGGCTCTGTGCAGAATGCTCAAGTTCTTATACTCCAATCTTGGCAAACCATGTCTTCATGGTGCTCTTTATGCACAGGGGCACTATCATGCTGGAACAGGTTTGCGGCTCTTATTTCCAGTGAAGGGAAATTGTAAGGCTATAGCATACCACGACATTCTAGACAATTGTATGCTTTCAACTTTGCGGCAACAGTTTCTGGAAGAACCACATATGGGTGCGATGGTTAGGTGTCCACAAACTTTTGTCCATATAGTGTATCATGCATGGATGAACCACAATTCAACCTCAGGATGATTTGAATTCATGGAAATAAAATGAGTTGATATTCATTTCTTCAGAAGCAGCATCATGAGAGAGACTTGGGGAGTGAAGAGAGGCTGTGAGTTTAGAAGAGGTAACTTTGGTTGTTGACTGAGATACATGATGAGCAATAGTTTAAACTGTGATTTCCTGTTGCATAAAACTAGCATGAAAATCTTGTCAACTTTGGTTTATATTAATGCGTGCTTGTTTCTTACTAGGTTGTGACATTAGTATTTCAAAAATATGATGACATGCATCAGCTGGAGCTATATGTACATGATCCTACATATTGTACAGTTACTTTCCAACCTATTGTAGACATGTTGTTGTCCCAGCTATCTTTTTTTGTTCTCTCAGTCTATACACTAACATTGTGCATAACATGTGAAATTGCTTGTTGGATACTCTATGTAAAAGGTGAACATCACCAGTGTATGTTTTGTTTGTAATTAGTTTGTTTGCTCTGTTTAGTGTGTGAAGTAGTTAGCCAAGAAGTTAAAAATAGAGATAGGTTTATGGTCATTTTATCATCTTGTGTTCTTTTCTTTGGTGTCATCTAGAGACCCAACCTGTCCTTTTGCATCCACTTGTAAATATTCCACTGTATATAAGACTTTGTATCTTTACCCACTGTACATATCACTACCCTGTATATACCCTTTGACACTTTGATAAAGCCCTACTTATATGACTTGACATATGTCTCCCTGTCTTCAACAAAGTCTGCTTGTGGACTCTCTGTGCACATCCTATCTCTGGACATAATATCCAGTAAAAGGAAATCTTAATGCTACAGCATACAAAGACATTCTAGACAACTGGGTGCTCCAAACTTTGTTGCAACAGTTTGGGAAGGCCACATATAGTTGTATGAAGGTCAGGTGTCCACATAGTTTTGGCCATATAGTGTAGCTTGTTGTGAATGACATTTTACCTATGTTTAAAATGTTTTAATATTTTTATTTGTTTACTCATTGATTTTCAGTCAGCGCCTTATCCTGATCAGGGTCGCATTGGACCTGGAGCTTATCCCTGGAACACTAGGTGGGAGAATTCTCAGGGTATCAGTCCAATGTACACACACATTCATACTTTGTTGGAATTTAACATAGCCAATCCACCTACCTAAATGTTTTTGGAAGCAAAAGAGATCCCAGAGAGAAGCTGTGTGAACATGGAAAAACCATACACAGAAACTCAACATAGTAATCCAAGCACAAATATGACACCCCAATGGTGGAATCACCTACTGCCTGATGTATGGAACTGATAAAGCAGCATGACTGCTCCTTAAAAACCTGTTTAACAACATTAATAATGACAAGACCAAAAACCAACATGTTCCCAGAGATGTTGAAGGCTGAAATCCAAACTGTATTAGATGATATCGCCCTCTAGCGTTGCGATCCAAACTGTATTAGATTATGACGCCCTCTAGCGTTGCGACACTACTGCATTTCTTAGGTAAATCCTAAATGTCTCTCTTTGTACATGAACATATGGTGTAAAAGTCGTTACTTCAAATTTTATTTATTGCACTTAGTAAGTATAGGGAGAGAGATATAGCGAATGAGGGAGTCATTTGGGATTCAGCCATACAACTGTTTGACAGTTGTGCAACTGGGTCAAAGTCCACAACTCCAAACCTTTGAAACCACATGAATACATATTGTTCATTAGCAAATCCACAAAACGGACGCACTAACCTTATGCGCACCAGGAAGCAAAGATCCATGAGGTTTCTTTCTGAGCACAAAGCTCTTATTTGGAGTTTGAATGACAAACGTTGGGTTGGACTGACCAGAACTGTAACAAGCGAGATAAAATGCATACAGATTTAAAACGCAACTCATCATTCAGATAGTGACAAACACTGCAAATTCCTCAAAATGCATACCTGTATTGCCGCACAGAAAATGGAGTGTTTTCTAAGACGCTATTAAGTCTCCCTGTCAAATATCGATGCAGTTTATTTACGTTAAAAACATGCTGTTGACGAACAGGAGTCGTAGGATCCTCCATCGTTTCTGGACGGTGAAGCTAGAAACCATACAGGGTGCGTTCCAAATCAATGTTTCGTGCCGAAAGTATAGCAAAACTTACAGCAGCGGCCATATTGGGAGAGTCGAGATTCGGTTGGAAGGCAGTATAAGTCTATGTAGAGATGCGAGTCCATTCTGATAAAATTGTGTCTAACCCGCCTTTATGTTCAACCGATGTTTACAAAACTTGCTTTGTTACAGATATTATAAATAGTAAGTGTAAAGTCTGATTTATATTTCTGCGTGGAATTTACAGGGTAGATACGGCGTCAACGGTTGTGAAGCATTTATACTTGCATGTTAGGTGCATATCTCCTCTAAGAAGCGCTGTCGCATGAAACACACCAGAATGTACTAGTGGCAGGCAAAGCGAGGCACAAAAGGCCGGCAGGCATTTGTAGATGTTTCGTTACTATAAATAGTGCTAATCTATCAAAAACATATTCGGAAATCTCCGTGTCGGGCTGAAGGAGTTTAACTATAAAATTGTAAATTGCATCAGAATACGTGATTTTAAGTGTGGATTTTGTATCATGGCCGTTGTCAAGACGGACATTTATTAATTATTAATTTACATTATTTAATGTAATTAATGGACATTTATTTCCTTATTAATGCTGTCCAAACGATATGACAATATTCTTTTTCACTGAAGCAATGGAAATAATTAAGCAGTACAGCACTACAGTACGTACTAGCAATACAGCACTGACTGCTGTATCTTAAACAATACAATATTTTTATTAATTGACAGGTATTCTCCTATTATAATTAAGCAATATTAATAAATATTATATAACTGATTGTGTTTTTTTTTGTTTTGTTTTGTTTTATTTTCAAAAATATAAATAAGTAACAATCTATAACCATAGGCCTTACCTTACATCTTGTGTGTTATCAGGCCCCAGAAGGTCTACACTAATGAATTACAATAATTTGCCTCATTGCAACCTTTGTAGTGTTAAAGTACATTCTATGGCACATGATTTCTAATGAGGCGGCATGGTGGTGTGGTGGTTAGCACTGTTGCCTCACAGCAAGAAGGTCCGGGGTTCGATCCCCGGATCACCCAGGGTACCTTTCTGTGTGGAGTTTGCATGTTCTCCTCGTGCATGCGTGGGTTTCCTCCGGGTGCTCCGGTTTCCTCTCACAGTCCAAAGACATGCAGATTAGGTCAACTGGCTACTCTACATTGCCCATAGGTGTGAATGCAAGTACGCGAGCATGTGTGGCTGTTTGTCTGTGTTGGCCCTGTGGTGGACTGGCGACCTGCCTGGGGTGTACCCCACCTCTCGCCCGAAGTCAGATGAGATTGGCTCCAGCTTCCCTGGCGACCCAGACGGATAAAGCGGTATAGATAATGGATGGATGGCTGGATGATTTGTAATGTTATACTGTTTACTGTATTAAAATGAAAGAAAATATTTTTTTTTGTATTGAGTCATTTATTACAACCAGTGGAATCATATCCAGTGGAGTATATACATATATACATATATAAACAGAAAGAAAGAGAGTAAGAGGCATACACACATATACAATATATATATAGGTAGAATAACATAGTATATATTTTCTATACAATAGAAGATTCCATCTCCCCTCTTCCTAAATGTGGGAGCCATTCTGTATGGATGAACAAAAAAATATGTGACAATTTACTGATCCACCCCCATATTAGCATGACCAAGATGCTGAAGGTCTTAGATCTGCCATAGTTCACATAACTCTGTGTCTCTGCCACATGGGGCTGAAACATACACTACTCTGTCAGTTGGTATGTAATAATAGAATAACAGAATAATAGTGGGTGATTCTTAGGCTATAGGCACTTTCATGTCCTTTGGTAATATTTTTAAAAATACATATAATTGTGGACAATCCGCTCTTGGTTTATATTTTGTTAAATTAACAATAAAACCAATTAAGGTACCTGTTGTTTTTCACCAAATACTGTCGAAATATAACTTCCAACATACATCCCTGTGGTGGTAAAGACAAAAGTGTGGTGGAAATGACATCTTTGCTGATGGGGTACAAGAAAAATGGATTGTAAAGATAGATGTATGTAATATTATGTTTGTATATTAATAAAATACATGTTTCTCTTGTTTTCAATTTAATACTTTCTACATTCATGTTCATTTATTGTCATTTCCAAAACACAACATTTCAACACTTCTTCACAATTTGTGACATTATACCCTACTTAATGTAATAATACAATGTATTTACGTCAAAACAGTATTTTTGCAAGCCAACATTATATTTTAGATAACAGTGAATGTGCCTTACGATGTTTGGTCCATATAGCACTTTAATTCAATTCACAAATGTAAAATAATTGTAATAATGTGTAAACTGGCAAAAGTAGTTCTCGTGTATTATTATAGGGTGACATATATCATACTGTTTGTAAATAATAGTCATATATTTAGATGAGGTGGAATGAGGAAATGATGTCCAAAATATCCAAAATATCTTGATGGATGTGATCGCAGTGCATCCTCTTTTGGACCTTAAAACTAAATCAGTTAGATAAACTTATGAGACTGTGATAAGTATGACTTCTTTTCATTTTATTATACAACTTCACAAGGCCAAAAGTGCTCCCCATAGAACACAAGGCCAAGAATTACCCCCATATTGAATACAGAAGAATATAATACAATATCAAATATAATGTGCTCATTATATAAAATATTGTATTAAAATATAATTTGCTCATTTTGGGGAAAAAAAAAGAAAAAAAAATCAGTTAGAATATGCTTGGTCTGACCTCTATGGAGCCCCCGAAGTGACATGGGGGGAAAAGGTGGGAGTTTTGCGAAATTTCACAAAACATTGTAGTTTTTCATTCTGGTCGATGTACTTCTGGGTCAGTTCAGCAACATGGAGACCAGGCAACAAAAAAAAAAGCAACAAAAAAAACCTCATCACTTATTTATTATGATATTTTACAATCAAGCCTTTAGTTAAGACTAACAACTTCCTCTGAAACGTTGCAAATGTGATAGTAACAACATTTTCATTCAAACACGATAGTAATGCTTTTGTTTTCGACAGTGCTCCTTTGTGTAAGTACTGTCACCTTCAGTCACGAGAAGGGATGCACCTACTATTTTTGAGACTTTGTTGAATTCATTCTGCTGAAAATTTTTTGCTATTCTGTCTTCTTTTTAGTGATGGCCAAATGAAGCTCCGAAACACGTATCTATAATAAAGGGGCGAGCCAAATGAAGCTGCGCTTCATGGCGTGTATAATTTAATTAGAAAACAATGTGACCGATGACAAACGAAGACTCGGTAGCCTACATATCAGTTTAGTCCCATGAATGAATGAGTTTTTTTGCCGCTTAATAGCAGGCTAAGGAACAGGCTCTGTGAATTGTGCTCTCATTAGAACAAGCTCTGTGACTTGTGCTCTTACTGGAACAGGCGCTGAGACAGACACTGGAACAGGCGTTGCAACATACACTGGGGGAGGCTCTGATACGGGTACACAAACAGTCTCTATGGCCATGACGTGAACTGTCACTGTGGCCATGACGTGAACATCTCCGTGACATAAATAGGAATAAGCTCCATGTGAGCGACTGTGGCATGAACAGGAGCGGGACTAGGAGCTGGAACAGACTTGGACTCAGACTTGGATTCTGGCACCGACTTGGACTCGGGCTTGGACATGGACTCGGACTTGGACATGGACTCAGGCATGGACTCGGACTTGGACTCGGGTTTGGACTTGGATTCGGACTCTGGCATGGACTCAGTCCTTGACTTGGACTTGGATTCCGGCACGGACATGGACTTTGACTCTGGCTTGGACTGGGATTCCGGCACAGACATGGACTTTGGCTTGGATTCCGGCATGGACATGGACTTTGGCTTGGATTCCGTCACGGACATGGACATTGGCTTGGATTCCGGCACGGACATGGACTTGGAACTTGGCTTGGACTCTGACGCGAAATCAGACATAGACTGTGGCATGGATTCAGATTCGAACTTTGATTCCGGCACGGACATGGACTTTGGCTTGGACCGCCTCCTGGACCTGGGCTTGGACTTGGGCTCTGGCATGGGTTCTGGAGCAATAGCCTCTCTTTCGGCCTCTTTTTTCGCCACTAGAGGGGGCTCTGGGACGATTGCCTCCTTTGTCGCCTCTGGAGGGGACTCTTGAGTGGTTGCCTCCTTTTTCACCACTGGAGGGGGCTCTGGAGCTGTATGGGGCATGGTGTGCATACGGCCATCTTCCCATTCTCCCGCTGCGTCCCTAGTTCAGAGAAGCATTCTGTCAGGTTTGTGGGGTGTGCCTGGACACATGCGCAGGTGAGGAGACGGAACTGTAAAACTCATTGAGTTTATTCAAAACACACAAGGCAGGCAGGGGTACAAAATCTGCAGGCAAGAGAATAATCCCAAAACAGAATTAAGGTTTAGCTATCAGCAAACAGGGTATCACAGATATTCAAAACACAGAAGTCAAAAACAACAGGCAGAGTCCAAAAACACGAGAGACGGAAACACGGGTATATCACGGCTTGGAAATGGTAACGTGGGAGTTAAGCTAATGCTTCGCGCCAACGAAGCGCAACCATGAGTCCTTTAAATATTTACTAATTGTTCGTGGATTGAATGCAGATGATAATAATACTGATAACCCTGATCATTTTGATCACTATAAATGTTATGTTAACTTTCCATAACATTTCCTCTCTAGTAGCAACTATGGCAGCTGAGAGGTCATTCTTGGTGTTCTTTTTGAAGAATTTTCTGAGCCAGTATCTAAGTGTACTAAAAATGTTCCTATATAATACTTAGAACATGTCTCCTTATGTTTTTAATTGTTGCATACACCAAGCTGCAGTGACTGCATTTGCAGAAGAGGTTAGTAGAAAGCATTGTGTGCACTGGCTTTTTAATATGGCTGGGTTTATATACATTTGATCGGGTACAGCCCCCGACATACCCACCAAAGAAGATCAAATATAACTCTAAGCCCTTTGCAAAAGGTTTCACACCATTCCAAGGAAACATCGCTCAACCTGCAAATTGAAGCACACTGTTTTCAGATTGAACATGCTCCAGTTGTGAAACCTGCTGGGTTGGAATGAAAACCTGTACCCACACCAGCCCATTACAGATTGGATTAAGGATAAATAAAACACACACACAGTCACACTCAGCACTGATGGGATTTTGCACTATCCATCCATCCATTATCTATACTGCTTTTCAATCAGGGTTGGGGGGGAAGCTGGAGCCAATCCCACCTGACTTTATTGTTTATATAGGGACAGACTATTGCATCGCTGATGCTTTACAAAAAGCTGAAAATCTGAAAATGTGAGTAACAGTTGATATGATGACAGAAAAAATAAATGACGTCGGCGGCGCGACCGTATGCACGCAGCGGCCCCTCCGGATCCGAAATCGTGCTTTTTTGTTTTTAAAATCGTGTTTTCTGTTT
>JAQQZU010023615.1:4492-14618 GCA_030068025.1 Parauchenoglanis punctatus | reverse complement strand
CTGGAGCCAATCCCAGCATCTTCGGGCGAGAGGCGGGGTACACCCTGGGCAGGTCGCCAGTCCACCACAGGGCCAGCGCAGACAAACAGCCACACACGCTCGCATTCACACCTATGGGCAATTTAGAGTAGCCAGGTGACCTAATCCCCGAGGAAACCCACGCATGCACGGGTAGAACATGCAAACTCCACACAGAAAGGCACCCTGGATTGAACCCAGGACCTTCTTGCTGTGAGGCGACAGTGCTAACCACTGCACCACTGTGCTGCCCATTTTTAATATATATATTTATATTTACTTTAAATCATTCAATTATAAGGGTCTTAACTGGGTATACATTGTGGGTTGTATCCATCACTTTAATCAAAGTAATGTTAGTACTCAGTAGGCGCACGGAGTGAAAAGCACAATAAATCCAATGTTACACAATTAAAGCCATGAAATGTCTGATATGTCCAAAACACGACAGATCATTAAATCTGCCCTCGCGGTCGGAATGCTCGATTCCTTGTTCTCTGAAGAAAGAGGCGGGTTGAGCATGGTTTATAACCTGAGAGAATGCATTTACACCGCTCTTTTTTTCTGAGCTTGAATCTAGGGGGGCTCCGTAGTACTCAATAAACTGCAATCAACATTTATTTTTTGATTGTGTGAGGCAGGCGTTGCTGAGTGAGTCTCAAGCAGCATGTATTTGAAAATGAGCATTTTGGACTGATGAGAGCAAGTTGGAGATATGTGGTCATCATGCACAGCGCCATGTTTGGAAAAACCAAACAGTGTTTTATCACAAACTCTTCATACCCACTGTAAAGCCAAGTTGTGGAGGGGAGATGATTTTGGCTTGTTTTGCAGCCACAGGACCTGGGAATTCATTGAGAAAGTCATTGAGACAACGATGAACTCCACTTTATACCAGAATGTTCCTGAGACAAATGCGAGGCCATCTGTCTGGCAGATTAAGCTGGGCCAAAACTGGGTCATGCAACATGACAATGATCTCAAGCAAACTAGCAAATTGACATCTGAATATTTTTTTGCGTGATCTGTGGCGAGATCTTTAGAGAACTGTGTATAAATGAATACCCTCAAATTGGTGAGGACCACACTATTATTTTAGGCTCTGATAAATATTGAATGAAGGTGTGCTTTCTTATTCCCATGAGAGTTACTTTTCTCTGTTTAAACAAATCATGCAGCTAAAACATAATATAATATGAAATATACAAATTCAAGATACAAATTTATACGTTTATCTCTATTGAGCAAGCTAGAGGCAACAGTGACAAGGAAAAACTCCCTGAGACGATATGAGGAAGAAACCTTGACAGGAAAGAGATTCAAAAGGGAACTCATCCTCGTTGGGGTGTCACTGAATAGTGAGAATCATGGGTGTCGCTAGACCCTTTTGACTGGGGCACGTGCCCCAGTAAAATCTCATGTTCACCTTTCAACAACACAATAATTTAATTGGCAGTGCATTAATTTAGATTGATAATATTAGGAAAAGAGTTTTTCCACTCCAAAATGTAGCAACGTAGATTTAACCCAAATAAAAGCAAAGCTCATGCACTCTGTGCATTCGTTTTGGCATGCAGAATTGAGGGCAGTTTTAGAACTGGGGTATGGTAACATGAGGTGACAAAAGAAGTATTGTAATGAAACTAATGATCTTAACTAAAACGTTATTGAATGACTTCTGTAGATGGATATAAGGAAATTCTTTGGACAAAGCAGAGACAGTGTAGCAGTATATGATGATGAGAAAGGCAATATCTGTCTTGCAATAAACAAGCTGTCTAGCTGAAGTAATGCTACTTGCATTTATATAAATTTGCAGTGGCAATAATAATGAGCTAAGCAAGGCAAGCTGGTATAGCACATACTGTAGCTTATTTCATTATGCAGCAGGCTTTGAAAAAAAATCATATGGGGTGGGGAACCTGTGTCCCAGTAGAGCTTTATGTCTAGCTATGCCCCTGGTGTGAATATAAATAATTCCTTTAAATAACCGTGTGCTATTGTGGAAGACAATCAGAAAATACATTTCTAGATTTTCATATTGTCTATTATTCTATTGCATATAATTCATTTTATAATGTTGGTCTTGATGCATCTCAAGGATGAGCTCTGACTTAGGCCTCAGTGCTGTGACATAAAACTTACTTCCAAGCTCCAATATCTAGTTTTACCAGGCCATGCAGAGAATTGTTTATGATGAGAAGTAAAACCTTGATAGAATGGAGAGAACATACAGCACACAGAAAAAATATGTGCACCAGCAATAGATTTGAGTCATATTAAGGCCAGTTTGACCCGTCACAGTGGCCTTAAGGTTAATGGGAGAATTAGGAGGACATCTAGTGGCAGTGAAGGGAGTTAAAATGAGAGAGATAAAATTTACTTTTTTCAGCCTTCACTCTTGAGACTGATGTGCTTTATTGCTTAGGTTTACCTTTGTAATAAAGTTTATTGTTTAAGCTAAAAACTCTTGGATTCCTTGCTTATCCTCAAACCTACTTATGAGACAGGGAATATTCTCCACAACACTATCTATGTAGTCAACAAATGGTGTAATTGTGTAACCAGAAAATTCATTATAGTTTTAGCATGTCTATTTTGTTAGAGGGATCAACTGTTCACTGCTGGAGTTCACTGATTTTTGTGCAAAATTGTTCTTGCCAATTGAGGGTTTGGCCATGGGTTGGGCAGGTCTGGAGAGCAGAATGGGTCAGGATAACTGGTACCATGTGTAGCTAGAGAGAGAGAGAGAGAGAGCGAGAGAGAGGGAGAGAGAGAGAGAAACAAACACAGATTATTAATAGGCCTGGGCGATAAAACAATAGCAATATGTAATATGACAGGCATTCATAAACAGCAATAAGAAAATTGTTTGATAGTTTTACATACATGCTTTAAATGCAAACCACTAGGAAAGCACATAACGAATACAAACAAACCACAAATGTGCTCCCTCCCCTGCTCATAAACAGCCTATCATTTCCCCTGACAACGGATCATGCTATGAGGGACACACAAACAGCCAATCATTTAACAGGTGTATAGCTCGATTGCACCATTTACATGTGACACAAAAACATAATCAGTGTGGAGTGAGAAAATGAGTGCAGACGATGAAGAAATTGTTGATAAAAGTATTATAATTCAAATTAATGTTGTTAAATTCAACCTTGTATATCCTGATAATTTTTAAAGTGGACCTGCAATACGCTTTTCAATTATTTTATATTATTCCCTGAGATGCCTTTTTGTCTCAAGTTTGCACATTTTTATTGAAAAAAAAAACAAAAAAAATCAATGGTCACATTATGGAAGTTGCATTCTTTCCATGTAGCTGTCTTCGCTCTGACTGGCTAAATTGTTAGCCTATGAGAGTGAAGACCGTGTACTGGAAATTTTTTTTATATTGGTTGACCGCCTAATGTTAGCTGGGGGTTTAGACTGGTCATACAAGCTATCTGAGGTAAAGAGTACTATATTATGATATTCTTTTATTTTTTAATTTGTTGAACGTTTTTCTTATGGGTTGCTGACTGTCGAGTCCAAGCAGTTACAAAGCTTATATTTACAAAGTATATACCGACACACAGACCTTCTGTGTGTCGGTATATACTTTGTAAATATAAGCTTTGTAAACGCAGTTAAGGCACAGGGGTCTTCATACTCACTTAGGCTGTCTGGTTACCCGAGCCCGTTGCTACATTGCTCTCTGCTGTAAGCATGTGTTGGAGATGCTAAGAGATGCTGCTGGCTCTAGTAGAGCTGCCCTTATGTGGCCTGGTTTCCCGAGGCTTCAGCTTAGCATCCAGGTCTCATCTCCGCTTCGGTCGGAAGCCAAGCTGATATATACCAAAGTTGATAAAACTGTCTTCAGTGAAATGCCCCAAGCACAACACTAAATTGAGAACTCAGGGAGTTCCCCTAAAATAAAATTGAGCTACTCTTTTCATATATTATCTTCCTTCAGAAGGCTATGTTGACTCTGGTTTTCTTTTTTGCATCTTGGAACAGCACACTTATGCTTTTTCTCCACCACCTGGCTTATTGTTTTGTTGAATAAATGTAATGTATAATATAAAATATAAATTAATATAATATATATTACAAAATAATATAATTATATTTATTGATATTTATTACCTTAATTATATAATATAATATATTAATATATGATGTAATGCATATTATAAAATATGAACACATAAATGACTCCACCCCATCTTCTTGATTCAGATTGTTGTGGGTGGCCATATGTTGATGCATGATCATGTGTTGGTACATGCATATACATGTATGAACAGCACCTTTCTAACTGGCTTGTTCTCTTTGATTGTTTTGTTTCTATGGCTGTTACCGAGTGGGAAAGTAACAGCCAGCTTTGAAAGTACTACTATGTCCCCAGGTGACATCAACGTATTTTATTTCAAAAACAACAAGAAAAAAATTCATGGCAGGTCCCCTTTAAAAAAACAATGCTGGAGTGGCTAATCAGTTAAACTGTATGGATTTGGACTGGATTTGTCATTGTGGGCGTTCAAAGTCCAAAAAGTGTCTGGGCCACTCAGATAACACTCCTAGGCTGAAAAACAGTCCCACTCAAGCTCTGTTATAAATAGGTCATTAAAAATGGTCAATAATTATTAATATCAACTGAAATAAAACATTTTGTAGTGACTCAGAACTAATTATTAGGTATGCACATTGTCACATAATGGTTAATGATCAGTGCGTGCAGAGTGCAAGCACGGACTCTGGCAACACTAGCTATGATGACATAAATGAAGATGATCTAAGATGATGTAAGTGAAGAGGGGACTGTCAATTTAGCTACAGAGTGGGTCCTATTACGTTCTGATTAACCCCTACTACTGTAGAATGGACACAACCGCTGTTCTCAGTGGGTCTTCCTGGTTATCAAAATGAATATCAAAGTCTCCAACAATTTATGCTATGTCAAAATAAACAAATCAACAAATTCCCAAATGAATTCAGACTATGACCTTGGGGGTCTGTACATAATAATTAGTAGAATCGACTGGACAGACTTTTTTTTTTGTGACTACTTGTTTTAGTATGAAAAACTTCAAGCAAATTGATTGTGTGTCTAGGATTTTTGGTGATGCCTAGATTATCCTTAGAAATAACTGCTATGTCTCCTCCTCTTACAGCTAAATGATACTGATGTATAGTACTGTATCCAGGAGGAGCTTCATAAATTGCTACATGCATTTTTGGTTTAATCCATGTTTTTGTTAAACATAGTACAGCTCAGTCTAAACACATACACAGTCTCAATATAGTGGAACCTGAGTGATGACTCAGTGCAACTAGCAGAGGTCGGTTTAGCCTGCTTGTCTGATTCATGGCCTTGGCTCTGGATTGTCACCAATTAATTAGGCCTGTTGTGAGTTACTCTGCAAGAAATGAGAGCAGTATGTGCATGGGTGGGATAGATATCATCTCACATCTCATATCAACTGTTAACCATAGTGGTGTTATCATCATGCTCTGTGGCTGATTTGCTGCCAGTGGAACTAGTGCATTGTACAAAGTGGATGGAATAATGAAGAAACTGAATTCTTCAGCATAGCTTAAAACCATCAGCTAGATGGTTGAAACTTGGACACAATTGAGTGTTTCAACAGGACAATGACCCACATCAAACACACATCAAAGCATACCTTTCCTTGTCCTTTGTTACCCCATCCCAACATTTTGGAACATGTTGCAAGCATCAAATTCAGAATGAGTGTATATTTACAAAAAACAATAATGGCTATCAGTTTGAACATTAAATGTCTTTGTATTGTATTCAGTTGAATATAGGTAAAAAAGATTTGCAAATCATTGCATTCTGTTTTTATTCACAATACAATTCTATTCAGGTTTCTGCATGTAAAAAGCATGTATCTTGTATAGCAAAGCGTTTGTCTCCAGATTCTGTGGCTTACTGCCTTAAAAACTGCTATTTTGCCAACTTAGACACCACCTACCCCCTGAAATGTATGATAATTTTGATGTCAACACTATATCATGACAACCATGGATAATTTCCAGCAGACCACCAGAGGGCAACATCACTCATGTTTTGAATTTCTCCTTTTGTTGTCTGGCTTGCATCCTGTCATTGTGCACACCTGTTTTGTGTTTCCCCTCAATAGTGAACATATATAAGTTCTGTTTTATGTAATCTTATTTGCTGTTGTTCATTGTTTGAATAACTTGCATTCCTGTTTAACTTTTCTAGCCTTGCCGTGTCTTACCTTGTTCTGCTTTACTAGTTCTTTTGGTTCTTTTCCTATCTTTGCTTGGTTCTTAGCATTTGCTGAATAAAGGTGATCTGCATTTGCATCAGCCAGAATTTTTACAGAATGCTCAGCCAGAAAACAGATGCAGCAGATGTTGGGGTGCTAAAGCTTGGGGTGTCAGTACTGGGCCTTTGCCTCATACAGCATCAGCAGCAGCTTGAGTAACCGTTTCATTTTCTTCAGCAGTAAATCTGGTGTACTTCATTGTCTGTGACCTTGATATATACCTTACCGCACAGTGTAGTGAGGTGAATTGCAAAAAGAATCTGAAAAATGCATAATCCTGAAAAATGTTAATCCTGTTTGTCATAACATATAGGTGTCTCATAGTTGCATCTAATAATCACCTGTGCACAATGCCCTCATATGTTCACAAAAACAATGATGCAGAATTATAAATCGGACCAAACCTAGCAAATGCAACTTACAGAAAATAGAAATTCACATTCTTATTGCTTGCAAAACAAATAGGTTAAGATGACATTAATATAGATTGCTTTTATATTGATACACTGTTATTAACCCTTGCTACTGCCTTTGAGTCTTGATCATTATGGTCCAAAATGCTGCTAACGCTTAGAAGCAAACTCCAGAAAAGGCATTCTCAAGACACAATTTTCAGTTAAACCAATTGAGTCCCCCTTATTCCTGAAAGTAACACTGGAGAAATTGTCATGTATGGAAGTGACAGAAATAGCGGAAGATGGATGGGTGTGTTTTACAGTACTTTTGTTAATTTACTATTCTTTACTTTTTGTTTTTTCCCTCATTAACTTTTAATGCAAGTTGTAGTATACCTGTGTGGATTGTGAAAGTGTCATTACAGAGTTATGAGAATTTGCACCATTCACAGGACTTGCACTATACTACTAATCAGTGGCCACTAGCAAAGAGATAAGTCCTCTAGAGGGTTAAAATGATGTTTCTGGAACATTCAATGTAAAGAAAATGCCTATATGTGCAGAATAAGATCTTTTGTTTTAAGCCCAAACGCATGTGTCTTTTGCTTAAGGTTATATTACTTGTAAAGAAGTACAGTTATTCTAGTATTTCCTTTACCGATTAAACAAATGTACATTGCTCATCACATGCTTTAATGCTTTATAAAGAGGGTCAAAATTTGAAAATCAAAATTGGCAGGTTCATCTGTGAGTAATATTACCATACATACAACAATAAAGCATACAATGATGAAAACTAACAGTCTTTTTATTTATTTCATGAACTAAAATACACCTGTCATAACTAACATAACAGGACAGACTTGTATCTTTGTATGAAATCATTTAACAATTACTCAAGTGTATATGTTACAGAGACTAAAACATATTGTAACTTCTCAAGCCGCCTTCTAGGTGGAGCCGTGGCCACCTCGGGATCCTGATATAGACTGGGTTGCTAGGCAGCAATTATCATCCCAGACACGCTGGTACTGTGCACCCCACTTTTTAAACATGTGGAAGACAGAGCTCGGCACACAGAGATCACATCAAGCCACAGGAGGGTATCCAAAGAAAAGCAAAGAAATAGATGACAACAATTTCTAGGAGAGTATTGAGGGACAGTTTCATTGAGATCAGCTTGCCTTTGGACAGCTGCTTCCTGGTGTGTAGTTGATGCCACTATTCTTGGCAGTCCATTGCTGTTTGGTAACAGGATTGGCTGTCAAGTCCAAAGATTCTGAGGTATTCCTTCAAATAGTCCTTCCACCATTTCTGTGGCCTCCCCTGGTGTGCTTCCCGCTTTTGGGTTTTCCATCCTGGACACATGGCCAATCCAATGGATCCTGTTGCCACTGAACATAGTGTTGATTATGGTCATATTTGTACGATGCAGTATTTCCACATTTGACACATGCTGCCACCACTTGATGTTTAAGACTATGGATGTGATGAGCTAAATTGTTGGATCGTATTGGGTCCATAGCGTAAAGTTATAGGTAATAAAATAGGTAAAGTTTCCATTCCAAAGGTTGCTGGCCCTGTGCCAAGGGCAAACAGACTGTTCTCTTCTGTGTTTGTGTTCCGCAAGGGTAGATTATGGAGTGGAATCACATGGAGACACAATTCACCATATCTAAGTGACTGAGGCTGTTAGTTAGTATCAGTGAGCAGACCCAAGCAGGGACTGACCCTGATTAATACTTGGGGGTTTCTTCACTAGATCCATAAGGTTTGCCAAAAAAAAAATGGAGGTGCCATATGGAAGCAAAATGTATGGTCTTCACCATGTGAGAGACTAGAAGGAATAGCCATTTGCTGATAATGAATTGGCCGTATTTTACAATTCACTGGACATGAGGAAACCAGTCTGGGATGCCTAGATATTTTAAGGCCTACTCTTCCATTTACCCTTATCTGATTTTCATATGTTCATATGAAATTTCAATGAATAATATAATTTTTCTTTTTCATCTTTCTCTCCTTGTCACTTTTTCATAATGTTTAGAAATGGTGATATTGAGCTTGTCTTGCATAAAGTAAGGTGATTTAGGCTTTTTTGTAAGCCTAATACAAATGTCCCAGATTACAAAGTGACCTTTCCCAGATTATCAAAATTCAAACCAGAATTTTTCTTTTTGGCACAAAGAAGACTAATTAATAGGTGTGGCATGACTCCTCTGGATATGATATCTACATTTCTTCTAGTGTGGTTGGAAATTCTGTAGGGATTACAGAAAGGTATAATATGTTGAACTAATATGCTAGACAGATACTGGAATAAGACGCAGAAGTCAAAATTGCAAAAAAATGTCCCAGATTACCCGAATTCACCCTAGTATGGAATATAATCCTGCTGGCACCACTGATTTCACCGATTCGGAAAGAGAAGGCATGGAGAGAAACAGCAACTCTTCAACTGTCAGGTTAGCCAAAGGGGTTGATTCAGGAGCTAGGAGCATTTATATCAAGGTGTTGATTCAGGAGCATTTATATTTTAAATGTTAAACGAAACTTTTAACATTTTGTTTGAAACTTCTGCTTTGCAAAAGGGTTGCATTATTTCTTGTGTCAATTCTTGAATATGTTTTCATGGCAGTACGTTGTTTTAAAGGCCAGATGGACCAGTTGTGCTGAAAGATCAGTAGTAGTTGACCCCTTGTCGCCATTCTGTTCACACTACACAACTGTCTGACTTGTGATCAGGAGTCTTGATCGACATGCGAACTGCAGATTTAGCTCAGAGGCCTAACACGGTGAGGCGGTGAGCTGATATGCCCCAGTTTGAATCTCACCTCAGGAAAGCACTCTTGACCACTTCCAAGTGAAAACACCCAATCTCAATTTTGTGCTCTTGCGTTCTGGTTCCCTCCAGTTCTGGTCCTTCGGGCTCAGTGGGTTGATAGTCGTGCTCTTCTCCATTGTGGATGTGACCCTCATAACAGCCATAACACATGTGGCATATTCAATAACTGTATTGTTCATAAAAAAAATAAATAAAAATACCAATTTATACCATTGACATGAGCCAAACAGCTTTTTCATTTTAATAAACAGAATGGTATTAACAACCCTGAATAATAAATCTGTGTGTTTTAAAGAGCAATACAAATCAACATATTACTAAACAGATTCACCAAGAAATCCATATACTTAACATAACAGGACTTTTAGTGAAAACTACACATCAGTCCGGCGATGTAAGTTAGACAGGTCACTTGCTTATACATTCACATTATAAAACAGAACTCTTATGGAACTTTTTCTCGTCTGCTAACAGAGGAATTTTGACAATACAATATGTTCTTGTATTATTATTATTATTATTATTATTATTATTATTATTATTATTATTATTAT
>JAQQZU010023614.1:0-14619 GCA_030068025.1 Parauchenoglanis punctatus | reverse complement strand
GTGTGTGTATATATATGTGTGTGTGTGTGTGTGTGTGTGTGTGTGTGTGTGTGTGTGTGTGTGTGTGTGTGTGTGTGTGACCCTTAAACCATCTGGACACAAACCTATGTCTAATTTAATTTCCTTATTTGTATTTGTCTGTGTGTATAGTCTGTGTATAGTCATGATTGTTAAATATGTAACTGAATCAGAGACTAAATCCATGAGCTACATTTACATAATAGTCTCTTTATTGTCTTCTTTAATGATATTATTTCAAATTCTATTATAAGATAGTAAACAGAGAAAATTAGGTTTAGAATGAAATTGAATTATTCCACTAAAATGGTATGGGGTACTAAATTCTCCCATTTCCTTCTAAACTGCTCACTGGCTGTGACATGCTCTTCCTCTGCATTCTAAGAGCTAAAGGATTTTTACCAGTGCATTTCGAGCCTAAAGTGTTTAGAGTAAAACATTTGCACTCCAGATATTCACCACACTACCAAGTAACAGTGAAAAATAAAAAAGAGCCATTCCTTGTGCCCTAGCTGTCTTTGCACCATCAAAAAAGCCCCAGATTGCTCAGTAATGGTTGTAGTACCAAAGCTAAATGATAAAATACATCATTTATTTAAACCTGCTTAAATGACAGGGTGTGTAAGGAGAAAAGCCTTGAGTGTGGGGAACCACTTGTAAAGCTGTCTGGATGCTACAGTACAGCTCTGTACATAGTGAATGTCAAACCATCTACATTCCCTAGTTTTAAGTTCGAATTCTGGTTTAATGTATGCCATAAGTGTAAAGCACAAAAATAAAATGAATAGCAGAAAAAATAACATTTTTTTTTTTATGCTTTTACAATCTGGAAAACATGACTTAAAATTCTCCTACTATTAGCAGGTTTAAACACATTTATCTTTTGCATTTAAGAAAGCTGTTTAATAATTACTTATTTATATAAATAATTTATTTTAAATTTCATTCTTTTAACATACTTGCATTTATTTATTGTATCTTAATTATGTTTTAATATATTATATACTATATGATCATGTGATTGCATGTTGCCAAAGTTGTTAAAACAAATTCCCACTGTGCTTGCCATTATATAGTTTGTGTGATTCTAATTTAGTTCCTCGTCAGGGATCGTAAAAAAATATATCTGCAAAAGACCAGTGTGACTGCAGGCTTTTGTTACAAACAAACAGGAGTCTCACTTTATTAGTTGTTCTTGGGCTTCAAATAACTTGTAACTATGTCTCCTGTTTGGCTGTGATGAAAACCTGCAGCCACATCGACCAAATAAGATTGTAGTTCCCATCTACTGAAGGATATTTATCAAGAATAGGGGACTTAGAACAGTCGCCTTTTACATTAAACCTTCATTTTACATAGGGAGATCTGGTCAGTGGGAATCAGAGACATTCTTGTGCATTAGGAGTGACACAATGACGCACACAGTAATGGATAACCTAGTTAGCCAGAATTACAGACAAGCTGTGGTTGTTTGATGATAAAGTCAGTAATTGCATGACCATTTCTAGAAATCAGGATAGGCATGTACAGCTTGTTCTGTGAAAAAAAGTATTTGTGACCTGATCCAGCAAAATGAGCTGCAGTGACCATTGTTAGGATGTGTGGCTGGTCCTCTCAAGAAAAACTGTTTTAAGTCTCTGAGATTAGGGTTAGTGTTAGGTGTGAGCATTGCAATTATTAGCTGCATTGATATTTATGTCAACAGAATGGCTTCACAATGACTGTAAGAAATGTGTGTGATATGGGTCACTGTGACTCATTTTGCTGGATCAAGTCACATTTATCATAGAGTGGGTTTACTTTGGGGGGGGGGGCGCTATCATTGCTGACCTTTTCAACATCTCATTTGATGTTGAATGCTAAATGAACAGCTTTAGCTGCCTTATTTAGACAGCTGCTGATCTTATCTCAGGTCTTATCTCCAGGCAGAAGGTGTGCCAACACAGTCTTATGATTATTTACAATTCTTTTGAAAAAGATCCACTTGGTCTGGCTAAGAGTAAACAGAAGCTGCTATTGAAGGAGCAGTCATGGGAAATCAATAGCTGAAAGAATTTAATAAAAACTAAAACTTCATTTGTTTAAGTTAATTAAAACTTTTTTCCCCTTAAAAGTAAGTGTGATTCCTTTTTATTTACCCCAAAGGCACATCATTTGACTCTGCTTTGTTCATATCTTCATGATAGCTTCAGATTGCATTGGTGTTGTCGCTTGAACATCTTTTTGATTTATGATATTGAATATTACGCTTGAATCTGAAGTTCTGTTTATGGGGTATCTCTAATTTTTCTGATGCAAAGCTTGAAGATGTGGATTTGATTGTATTTGTTTTGGTACTTTTCTTAGTTAGCAGTGAAAACGAGTTACACATTCATATAACAATTGTAAATCAATAATCATTTATGCTGATCCCTTAGACTTCCCTCTTAATGTCTGTTGTCCCAGGGGATGTCATATGTTAATTGACAAAGGGACGTTAGCGTTCAAAGCCTTCTCCCTGTTGGCACATCCTGTTATGATATGTGAGAGCGGACATAGCGTGGGGAACTTAGTGATGGGGGGGCTTCCCAGATTAGCTTCTGATCCTTCCAGTAGACTATGAGGTACACTGTCAAAGACGCATTGCTGAATGAATTCAATATAGCTAGCTTGAACTCTATGAGTAATACACAACTTGAATGAAAGTCTTTTTCTGAGCAAATCCAGGTGATTAGTAATTGGTGATTTGCTTTGTGAGAATGGAAGTCTTATTACTTATACTATATTGAATTTAAACAAATATACGCTCTTCTTCTCTGTATCCATCTCTATTGCAAACAGGGAGTTGTCATTTCATTCATGTTCATGAACGTCATGCCATTATGCTCATTAAATACTAAGCATCAGTAAGCACTCTGATTAGTTTGAAGGTCTATTATTTGCCAATAAGATGTAGAGCGCATAAAGGAGAAAGGCCTTTTTCAGATTTTGTTTCGCATACCTCTCATGGTGAGGAAAAAGTAAACACATCCTGAGGCTGCAGATAAGGTGCTCCCGAGGGAACAATATTCATTCTCATCTTGTATTTGTTTCCAAATAGTCTACATAGAAAAAAAAAGAATGGGACGGTGCATATGTATGTGTATTATGCCATAATTTGTTGTAAAGTACTAGATACATGAAGCATGTCAGTTCACTTTGTAGTTTCAGTACCTTTTCAATATGTGTGCATGTATTAATAGTGTATTTATAGTTAGTACTAAGGTCATTTTCCCATCCTCATCACACCACTGCCCTGTATGTAGGAGGAGTAATCCAATAAAAAGGAGAGACAGAATCACCCCTCTGGATCGTCCTCAGATTCTAAAGCCAAAGCAACAGAGGAACTGAGCACCAAGCGGCACTGCACCAAACACAGGTACGTGCAGAGCATCCAAAGCCTGAGTTCTTCTCTTCTCTTCTCTTCTCTTCTCTTTCTTGTAGTCTAAATTTTTTTTATAAAGAAAGTCATTTTTTGCGTACTATTTGTAAAACCCACCCAACTTTTTTTTAAGGCTGCACAATAATGCCCAACTGAACCTGTTTTCAGAGATGATCGTGGCATTTATCAAACAGAAATACAGTTTGATTATCTGGACATAAATGTCATCATGAACATGAGTGTCATGACAATATTGGGATTTCAATGATTTTTTGGACTGTTCTTTTTGTGTGACAGAATGATTTTGGGATTTCTGAAATCAACACCGGGTCAAAATTATACATACAGCTCAAAGAAGTCATTGTAAACTTCTGATCGCAACGTGATATATAATTTGATAGAGTTGCAGGTTTATTAGGTGAACCTACCTTGTTCAAGTCAGAGAAATATTATTTACTCAATTTCATATTGAGCATTAATAATAGTCTGTAGACCTGTAAGAGCAGCAGTAAGAGCTGATGATTTTTCTCAAAACAACTTGACCCACAACCCCTACAGTCTGTCATCTAATTCTCTGTTACAGTGAATGGTTCATAAAATAACTTTCAGTTTCACAATAGACACACTGTGCAAATCAGTAAAAGATCCCATAAGCATGCTCTAAATTTAGCTTAATCTCTGATTGGCAAAGTAAATTTGTGCAGATTTTGTGCAGCTGCACTTTCAGCTGAGCATACAGACTTATGCTTGGAGTCATCTTGCTTCATTATTGGCAAAGTGTCAGAGCCTGAGAACAAAATGTTTCCAAAGCTCCCTATATTTCAGATCAAATTACAAATATTTTAATCTACAATCAGTGTCAAGTAAAATGTAGCACGGAAAACTGGTTGACCACAATTTCCAGGGATCATACTTAGGCAAGGGTTCCCTCTGAGGAAAATACACAACAGCTAATACTAACATACTCACTTGCTTTTTCCTGCTGCTTTATGCTTTTATTACACTCTACCATCCATCTAATAGTTGTGCAGCAGCGAAGCCTATTGCAAAAGTTAGCATATTGATTCATGCTATAAATATTTAAAAGAATCCTTGTTGAATCCTTGTGAAGATACTTTTTTGAACCTGAATCCCGAACTGCCATTTTCAAAGTTGTAATGCTGTACTGGAATCTTGCTGGGTTTCCTCCAAATGCTAAAAATGGTAAACATCAAAATTTTAATGCTTTCATTTACAAACACCCACTAAAAATATGGTTCTGTCATCTGTCCTTTTGTGTATATTTGATTGTACAATATTTGCTTCTATTTTTTTATTATTTAATATTATTTAATATTTAGAATAAATATTCCATGCTCTATCTTGTTCAAGTTTGTTGCTCGTTATGTTCAGCTGTTGTTGGAGCCAAAATGGCAGAACGCTACGATTGTCACTATTGCAAGGAGTCCCTGTTTGGGAAGAAATATGTTCTGAGAGTAGAGAACCCCTACTGTGTGAAGTGTTACAACAGCCTTTACTCCAACACCTGTGAGGAGTGCAAGAAACCCATTGGCTGTGACAGCAGGGTAAGTTCATCAACACAAGTTACATCAGATTTCAGCTTGACTCTTATGTTCTCTTTTAAATCAGTTCTATTAAAAAAAAATGTTAAATTTTTTTAAGGTTTTTTTTCAGTTCCATGAAAACATTACTGTATAAAAAACAAAAACCAAAAACAATAATTGCTGTTTAACACAGAGGTTCATTTGAGACGTTTTACCCATAACCATGGTTAAGTTGGCTGTAGATTAATCTTCAACAAAAATGACCCCAAACTTACTTCAAGTGTGCAAGATCCTCTACAAGTGCCTCCAACTTCATTAGAAATTGTAGGAATATTATTTTTTTCCTCTCTATGGGAATTACACCATATATTAATTGTGAAAATGTTAATCATTTTAGCAATATTTTGCAGAATGAAATCTTAAATTAATGTGGCATTTAATTATAAATTATGTTTTGTTTATTATCATTAGGTTTGGCAACTTGATGAGGTAGACTGTATACTACTAAAAATATCATGTTCTGGGTAATTTGACCTTAGATTAAGACAAGATAAATGTATGAAAAATAACTGGTCATTGTAAATATGAAAACAATATATTAAATATACAGACTATATAGACAGAGAATTGTGGCTAACATGAGACTTGGAAACATGAGATTTCAGGGAAAAAAAATTCTCAAATATCACAGAAAGGTTTTTCTAGGTGGTTTTTCAGACAATTCAACAAAGCAATATTTCACAAAGTTGTAACAGAAACACATTTGTTGCATTGAAGCCACATGACATGACATGAAGAGGTGGTGGATGCAATTGAAATCATCGTGCCAACACTTATCAGGTCTTGGAGATCTGTTACCATGCTTAATTGGATTCATTATTGCAAGAGGAGAAAACCTAGCTTTAATCGCATGGCATCCCTCAGTAGAAAAACAGGCCATTTGCAATTGTGTTTTGTCTACTTTTGTAAAAAAAAAAAAAAAAACATCTGCTTCTATTTTGTGCAAAACTGCAATGGAAAGCTACCTACTTACTTGACCACACAGAAGATTTTCTGATCTGTAAAGAGATGTAATGGAGCTGGTTGAAAACAGAGTTGCAAAACAATGCAGACACAGACAAAATATTCTGGAAACATTTTAAAATTGATATTATTAGCCCTCGGTCATTCGTGTTCTGTAGATATATTCTGCTCATTGTAATATCAAGAACAAAACTAAAAAAAAACCTTTATAAAGTGGGACGTAGGATTTAGGACAAGACTGTTAAGATAAGAGTTACATAGTAAATAAGCAAATAGATTACTATAGTCCATGAAAAACTGGGCCTAGTCTGTTTATTCTTAGAAAATAGCCCTACTATAAAATTAGTTATTCTTTAGTGAGTCTTTTCTCCTCAGTGTCTTGGCATTAGGGTCAGATTACAGGGTAATTAATGCGTAGTACAGCCATTTTTGTGTGACCAGTGTCCTTGGCCTCTTTAGCCATCCCTCTTACAGCAACCAGAACTCTCCAACTCACAGTGTTGGAGCTCGTACCAGTAATTTAATATGTACGAGCATGCCCTCTGGCTCATTTAGGCCATATTGGCAAATAATTATGTATGTCAGGTCACAAGGCTGTGCTGGTGCTGTGTGTGCTCCCAGAGTAAAACTAAGTCTCGCAAAAACACCCTGATTTATCACAAGCACCATCACACACAACCTAATTACCTGCTGATTAAAGAAAATCTGTTTATGCTTAGTCTTTTATGTGGTGAAAGCTACAAGCATGGGCAAACACCCATTTCAATTAACATGAAAAGGAAGCTCATAATTCACAGCATTTTATATTACAATAATTATGTTCACTTTTATGTAAACCATGTAAAAAGGTATTGTGTGTTCAATTTCATACAGCATATACAACTAATCATTGAGGTATTTTAAATTTACACTGTGTCACTGGGTCAATGGGACATCCACTGCTTAGTATTAACAGAACATGAGAGTTAAGTCATCTTCAGTACTCATTTTAATTTTAATGAGCTTTCACCGGCTTTACAGTCTGCATGGTGTTGTCCCACACAGGATCTTTCCTACAAGGACCGCCACTGGCACAGTGACTGCTTCCAGTGCTTCAAGTGTAGACACTCCATCACGGACAAACCATTCTCAACCAAGGATGAGCAGCTGCTCTGCACTGAGTGCTATGCCAATGAGTACTCATCTAAGTGCCAAGAGTGCAAGAAGACCATCATGCCTGGTGAGAAAAAAATCATGTGTGCTTTCATCATGCTGACCTTCACCTGAGTTCTAATTGGTCAGAAGGCGTTCATAAAATAAGTAATAAGAAATGACAGGCATGCTGTTATAGGAAGATAATCAAAGACAGGGTGGTATTATATGACACTCATGTTTTATTTATTTTATTATATTTTACAATATTCTTTTCTCTTATACCACAGCAATTTGTCAATTAAAGAACAACAGGTCATACTTTTTGTCCTTTTATAGTTAAATTTAAGTCGGTTCATGTTATCACTAACTTTGTAACAGGTTTTTACAGTCCTCTTATCACAAGCCTCTCTTAATACAAAAAAAGAGCTTGTCCTATCACAGAGAAACCACAAAGCCCTTCATCCTGATGACTTTCTCGGTCAGGAAAATGCTGACACTGGAGACTTCCACTGGAGACTTCTTTCGTATATATTTCACCAATTTAAATTATAGATGAAAAAATATACAATATGTTATTCTTTAATAAATAAAAACAGTTTGAGTTGGCAAAGTGCTGTAGCATAAGAAGAATAAAACACTTAGGGGAAAATGATCGTCAGGGTTATAACATCACACCACCCTGTCATTAATTATTTTCCTATAAGATCATGTCCTGTCATATTTTATTCCTTAATTACAGTATTGTAAGCCATAAAGGGAGGGCTAGCAAAGATATTAATGATATTCAGTATTCCGTTTGGGTGTTTCACTGATAGAAGTAATGTGTGTATACTGATTAAATAAACTCACTTTCTCAGGTTCGAGGAAAATGGAGCACAAAGGCAACAGCTGGCATGAGGCATGCTTCACCTGTCAGCTTTGCCAGCAGCCAATTGGCAGCCAGAGCTTCATCCCAAAAGATGAGAACAACTACTGTGTGTCCTGCTATGAGAAGCAGTTTGCCTTCCAGTGTGTGCAGTGCAAGAAGGTGACATTAATAACAACAAATCTTACTAAACATTTCCTGAAATTAAATAGAACAGAGATCTTCAGCAGGGGGACCACAACCCCTAAGGGGTCCTCACAGTAATTGCAGGGGGTCCACCAAATTATTTGATCCCAAATAAAAAGGATGACGTTCCCCCTTTGGCGCCACAGACGACCCTGCTTCCCCCTCTATCTTCATGTTAGATGTCACTCCCTCCTCTGTATCCACCTTGGACTTGGCCATCAATCTGTTTTTGTACTCTGCCTTGAGTGTCATGCCAACTCTTAGCTTTGCAGAAGAGATCTGCCTCTTAGCATTGAGGACATTGCATCTCCTGCCAGCTGCACTAAGGGCTGTGCTCTCAATGAACCCTGCTGGCTTTAGGGCCCTTATCTTATAAGAGACATCTCGTCTGGCTGTCCAGGATCCCCTCTTGACTGTGTTTCGCACTTCAAGAGGACGCATTAAGGGGGGTTCTGTCATGCCAGAGCCAATGGTGCCCCCTAGCACATTAGTCACATGTCACTAATCACCTACACCAGTTTCTTGTTTCACCTTGATTAGCACCACTATTTAAGTGTAGTTTTTCAGTGTCTCACATACAAGTTTCTGTTGTAATTGTTGTATTGTCATTCAGTGTCATGTTTCCCTCAGCCAATCACTACTGGAGGTGTGACCTACCATGAGCAGCCATGGCATAAAGATTGCTTCCTGTGCACGGGCTGCAAGGAGCAGTTGGCTGGCCAGCGCTTTACTTCTCGTGAAGGCTTCCCTTACTGCCTCACCTGTTTCTGCAACTTTTACGCTAAGAAGTGTGCCTCCTGTACCAGCCCTATCAGTGGTATTTATTAATTATTATTATTATTATTATTATTATTATTATTATTATTATTATTATTATTATTAATTTGTTTATTTATTTATTTATTTATTTATTTATTTTTTTATTTATTTGTTTTTTTTTTACAAAGATAGACCCTGGACACCCTGGAAAACCCAGGGCTCCTGCACATAGGAAGTTCATTCACAAATTATAACTAGATTAGAACAAATAGAATTTTCAGAACATAACTTTATTCAACTAATGAACTCAATTCCTCAACCCCCACCACATCACTTGAGTTCATAATTAGCATCAACCAGATCAACCCTGAAGAACATTCTGCCAAGCTTTCTATCTAATGTGACTGAATAAACTAGGAACTATCTTTCAAAACAATGATATCTTACCCAAAATAAGGGACTGGTGTTTATATTTGACCATATTTTGTTATATTTAGTTTTTGGGTTTGTTACAGATGCTCTATAAATAAAAGCATATTTCTGTACAGAATGGTAGAAATATAGACTTCCTTTAGAGCTCAGTAATTTGGGCTACTGCATCATATCATGACTTCTTTGCATCCAGCCAGATCCCTGTGAAGCGTTCTGGTCATTTTTTTATAAAGTAAATTAATAATACAGCGTGCCTCTCATTCATAACTGTAATTGTATTTGTTTAGAATGTATTATCTATTCAATCCAAATAATGTATTCATATTTGGTTACATACTTAATTTGAATACATAAGCCAGTCTACTATATGCTTTACTAGTTTTAGTATCTGATCTGATCTGATCTGATATTAACAGTGCACAACATTTCACTGAATTGACCTGTGTGAAGACACTACTGTACTAGCATTATGTGAAGTGTGTCAACTGAGATAATAAATGTCCTTAATTTTTAAACTAATTTATGTCAATATGAATGTAAATCTATCCTGAAAACTACAGTTGTGGGTGGCAGCAAGTATATCTGCTTAGAGGAACGCCAGTGGCACCATGACTGTTTCAACTGTACAAAATGTGCTGTGTCCTTGGTGGGCTGCGGCTTCCTGACTGAGAGGTACAACATCCTGTGTCCTGACTGTGGCAAAGACATCTGAGCACTGACCATCTGAGAGGAAACGCAGATGATGGCATGAGATAATAGGTAGCTGATGCCATGTGACTATTTTCACTGACATCACTGAGATCTAATCTGGTTACGTAATTCATATGTATATTATTTTAAACCAGATAACTATGTTATTAGGTCATTATGATAAAATAAGGGGGAAACTCATGATGCTGGTTAGCCAAACCAAAGTAGTATATGCTTTGTGAAAGGCTTTATACTGAATCTAAAGTCATAACATTGAACAAAAATGAGAGGTATCTGTATGTTATGGCTGTTAATAAAAAAATAAATAAATAAATGCATTGAAGTGTCTTTTGTTTAAGAGATCTCCATTATCTTAAGCTTTAAAGAGATTTTTGTGAAAAATGGCAGCACACTGTGTATCATTGACACGTAGTGATTTTATGCTGGGTTATCGAACTTCAAAAACATGTTAAAAAAGTAGCGCATTTTAGGTGAATCTCCATGTAAGTGTTTCTTATGATGTATTATTATTTATGATGATTTAAGGATTAATTTAGGGTTTGCGTTGGCCACTACACTGGCCAATAACAAAAACACTGTTACTGTCCAGCTGTAGAAAATGATACCTAACACACGTGATTGCACCAATGATCAATAACACAACTTACCTGCAGCTAAACATTGTAAGCTTCATCAATGGGGTGGACACAGGATGTCTAGGGACAAAACACTTCCCTGTTTTCTCTACTATAAGGCCGTTCTAGAGGGCGATTTATCATGTTTTCAATCAAAAGAATAAAAAAAAGCAGGAAACTGCATCATGTCTGACTTCACTATGGTTTAAAATGTACTTTAAACAAACTATAACATGAACTTGAACATTGTAATCATGTGCTCCTCATTGTTCAATTCAGATTTTTTGCTCAGCTCGGATTTGCTTACCTTGACAGTCATAATTACAAGTGACCTGTATCTACCTGTAATGTGAACGCATCTGTCCTCCAAAATGGCACACATGCACACATTGATACCTTTTTCAAAAATTATCTTTGTCACCAACAACAAAAAACGTCTTATTTGTGAGAAGACTCACGGTATTAAAGCCGACAAAATGGATGTGCTAATAGCTAATGTATGCATTGAATTTTGCTCTGGAGGACAGAAAACAGTTCATCAGCCAAGTCAAAAACACTCTCGAGGAGGTAGGAGTATAATTGTCAAAGTCTACAGTGAAGTGATGCTTACATGAATATAAACACAGGGGGTTTAAACATGGGAAACACTCAAGAACAGAAAGGCCAGATTAGCCTTTGCTAGAAAGCCTACACAGTTCTGGAACAAGATTCTTTGGACAAATGAAACCTTGATTAATTTGTACCAGAATGATGGGAAGTATCCATCTGGATGGATAAGGAAAGCAAGTATGGATATGGAAAGCAAGAGCTTATGATTCAAAGCATACCACATCACCTGACAAGCGTGGTGAACATGTGCATGTGTCGCTGCTAATGGAACTGGGTGACTGGTGTATATTGATGTGACTGTTGATAGAAGTAACAGGATGAATTCTGAAGTATAGAGTTATACTGCACAGATTCAGTCAAATGCTTTGGTAAAACTGATAGGACAGTGCTTCACGGTACCAGTACAGTAGGAATTTAGAAATTTGCCAAAAGAATTGTGGCCTCTTCACTATATTTTAAACTAAACAAGTTACTATAGAAGTACTACAGACACTTGAACTTAGCTTTGCATTATCAATGATGACAACATTTATATTTAAATGATGAATAGATTTGTTTTTAGAATGTGTTTCAAGCTTAAAAGGTTTCATAAATGTTCAATAAACGAATCCCTACGGAAAGTTTGTCCATATCAAGGATTATATTTTTCTTTGCTTAATAACACACTTTTAACCATGTATTATTAGCCTTAGATTATATATATCCCTGTAAATGAGGTGTTATTAAAGAAACGTTAACATACTAGAATGATCACATTAATGTAAACCTGTGATTGTTATTATAGCTGACATTCTGTCAGGGCTGCTGTTATAAACACTTTATACACACTTTCTGACCAATCAGAAGCAACAACTCATCAGCACTGTGGTTTAAATTCATTTTCAGTTATTCTATGTCAGATTCTTTACCAGAGTCTTTTATGAAAACAAACAAAAAATATAACAAATGAAATATCCAGAACAGAGAATTGTTCAGGTTGTTATTAAGAAAACACAATATCCACTTTTATATGTCTAACAACATCCTAGAAGCAACACAGACATACAGTGATGAGGGCAAATCAGCATGGCTGATTCATGCTTCCTTTTAATGTGCATTCAAGCTAATGTTCATTTAAGGCTAGAAATTCTTTATAACCAATGTGATAAGATAAATAAAAAAAAACTATGTAGTACCTTTTGAACACAGCTATAAATAATGCACAAGAAAAATGTATAATCATTACTAAAGCTGTGTATTAGCAAAAATCTGGTGATAAAAAACATTTCATGATACAGGGGTTACGATTAAATATATTATGATTTTATTTAAATCTAATTTTAGGGAAGCTGTCATAGTATAAAGTTACAGACTTGCTAATGCTAACGTTAGCAGCGTGCCCTACGCTGCTTTCTGCCTTAGATTACATTGTTATGTTGGAGTGGAAATGTCAAATGGCTGAAGATAGATTACAACACTACTATTTAGGGGTCGGGGGTTTAAACCCAATACAAAATGAACCACTGTCTGCCTCAAATTTTTGCATGTGAACTATTAATTAAAAATCAATACAGTGTTTTTGAGAATCAATTCAGTTGAGTTTCATGCATATGGTGCACAAAATCTCAAGGAAAGACTGAATTACTTTATACTGTTTATCTCTAGACTTTAAAAGTAAAACACTTCAACTTTGGCAAGATTTTCTCTTATGTCTGTCTCATCTAATAGCTATGACTTTATTATTAGCATGTAACACTTTGATTTGCATTATATTGTGACATTTGAAATGTTTACTTGAGAAATTAACCAACTATTTTTAGGTTTCCCTTTCAATCTGGGGGTTTTCTGCTCTTTTCTTAGTACAGGCAAATGTGTTCAAACTTTCTTCCATGATTATAGCACATGGTTTCTTTGTATTTACACATTTAACAATGCTTTTTGATTTGCTGTGTATAACAACCCAGAACAAATGACAGAACAGGGCTTGTGCTTCACACTGCAGCTTATCCAAGTCAGGAGACCTAGTGGAAATCACACATCTACTTTCAGCTGTTATGGTAAAACTAGATTGCAAATCAAAAGATTTGATGCACACAAGGGCAATGAATCCCGTATCCAAAAAATACATGTTGACATGTGGTTGGTATCATTGTTTTACTTGGTCATGTATTGCATGTCACTTTATTTTTGAGCATAAAGCTGATTTTACTCCAAAACTAATACAGCCTGCTCACTTCAGGACATGGAGCATTCATTTCTGTGGGGTTTTTTTTTGTTTTCTCTAGTGTAGTAAATAATTGTAAATATTATAAACATGCCTTACCATTGTGTATAATCACAAAGTTTGTTACTCAAACGAGATTTTTACTTCTACACTCTGTGGCAGTTTGACTTTCATAAAGTTTGGATTTTAACTGAAGGCACAGTGTGAGCTGCTGCTGTGGGCTACAGACTGAAATATCACCTGTGTGCTGTTTAGATTATGGCCATGCACTGCATTAATATAGCATGAATATTGTATTTTGTAGTGCTTCAAGTTAGAAACCATGACTGCACTGTACAATAATAATAATACACTTCTTTTATTTTAGCTGATTGAAACACACAGAAGCAGAGATACAGAAACAGCAGGCAAAAGTTTAACAAATCCACAAATCAGAACAGAAAAAGCAGAATCCAAAAAAAACCAGAAAGCAAACACGTGAAATATAAAAGGCTCGGCAATAACAACATGGGAATAGACTAATGCTTCACAAACTGAGTGTAACCGCGAGTCATTTTAAACGTGGCGTGAGTGGGAGAAGATTGGATGCACCTGCATTCAATCACTGATCATGTGACATGGCTGGGCGCGTGCGCTCACGGGAACTGTAGTCCTTTGTAGTTCGCGCGGCAATGCGGAAGTGCGTGATTACTGGCGTGACGGAGATACTCGAGAGAACAGCGCGTGAACAGAAATGGGCTTAAGAGGAGCTCCAGACTGAATGATAACTAATACATTTTTATTTTATCGTTATTATTATTATTAAATATTCCATAAATCACGTTTAGCCAATCCGCACCTCAGACAGTCCCACGTGCACTCGCGACACTCAGTTCCAGAATCTGTGCATTAAGTCTTAGAGACGTGATCTGCGTGCGCGTGGTTTTGATTGAAAAACGGTTTGTGTTTAAAGTTCTCTTTCCCCGGATTTAAATAGAGAACATGTTGAAAAAAGAACATGTTAAACTGAAATTTGTCAGGTCTGAAATATGATTGAAGTGCTCGTCATCCAAACTCAGCTCCTGAATCAGTCAGTGATATTCTCCCAGATACCTGCAGGCTTGTAAAATGGGATGGAGCCA
>JAQQZU010023613.1:0-14622 GCA_030068025.1 Parauchenoglanis punctatus | reverse complement strand
CATCCACCCCACAAACCAACCCTACCTCCATCCACCCCACAAACCAACCCTCCATCCACCCCACAAACCAACCCCTCCATCCACCCCACAAACCAACCCCTCCATCCATCCCACAAACCAACCCTCCCATCCATCCCACAAACCACCCATCCCTCAATCCAATAAACTATCCACTGATCCCACAAAACTGAACTCTAAATAATGCAACACAAATAAATTTTTTAACAAAGTTAAACAGAAATCACAAGTACATCCTGAGATGTAAAAAAAATTTTTTTTTTTTTTTTTTTTAAATAAAAGAGGGTGTTGCAGGGTGTTCCCCACCCCCTTAAGTCCTTTGATAGTATATAATATATGCCTTACTTGAGTTGAGTGAAGTAGGTGACATAATTAAGGTGTCATTCTACTGACAAATGAGTCATTTAACATGCATTTAAAAATGCCCGGTTCAACCACATACCACAAAGAGTAGTTTTACATTCACTGTGTTGGAGACAGAACTCATGAAATACCAGATGTATAGTATTGTTAGCATCAACGTGTGGGTGTTTATAGAAATGTATGTGCTTGCTTTAATATCCAACGTATGTGTAGATTTTTCTTCTTCTGGGGTGTAATGGTGGGGGGGGGGGTAAAGTACCCGCTATGAAAACACCTTAACTACCGTCATATGTCTGCTCCTCCGTTGTAGCCAGTGCAACCAAGAATGACAGGACAGTGAAAACACTCATCAATAAATATACGTTTATGCATGTTTTAAACAGAGCTCTGGAAGCTTACCTGAAGCTGCCATAGACAATGAGGAGGATGGAAATGAGGAAGGTGGACACCTGGCTGGAGTCGACGAGGGAGTACGCCCTGTGGAGGTGGGGAAAAAAAAAAGAAAGAAAGCAAGTCAGCGAGAGAAAAACAAAGAAACTGCTGTCCATAAAGAGCCGTCAGAAGAAGCATCCCTGAACATCTGCCATCTTAATCATACGTCCTGCTCGCTTTATTTTATTCCGCATCCGAGTTTAGAGACCGAGATGAGAAATCTGTAGAGAAATAATATTAATTACAATAAAAAAAATAAAAAAAAATACTTGAAAGAATATTTGGAAAAAAACAAACAAACAAACAAAAAAAAAAACACTTTTTGCACAAAGATGCAGTCAGTCATGTTTTTTCAAACATACGTCTACTGCAATATTTTTATTTCAGCATTTGTTTCAGAACAGTGGTGAGAGTGGGCTAAAATATGATTAAACCTGAACAAGTGGAAAAGCAAGAACAGGAATCACGGCATTCATGCAAACAAGCTTTGTTTCATAGAAATGTAATTCAAGATAGTCCTTTAAACACACTCCAGGTTACAAAAAAAACCCAGTACATTCAAAGAGATCTTTGTCAACTTCCTCTAACTTTTGTTCAATTACCTGCCGCAATCTTTAGTAACTCAAGTTCACTGATGGAGATTGTGTACTGGTAAGCTTTCAAAGAATTTAAACCTAGAATGCATTAAACATCTACAAACGCTTGCCAGAAGAAACGAGAAACGTGTAAACGGAAGCAATAAAAAAAAAAACAACAAAAAAAAAACGACCACTATACAATTTGTTAAGCTGCTTTCAAACTCATTTTGCGGATCTCTGACAGCTAGTTAGCGTGATCCCACGTTACGAACTAGGTAATAAGCCTCTATACGTCCGAGATGCAAGTTTGAAGGAAATTTGTAAATAGGAAATTTTCATGAAAATCACTGCCAAGGTTTGCTGTAAATAGACACGTCTGTAATTTAGATAGTTTCTAAGTCAAAAAACACAAAGGAAAAAAGTTTAAGTCTGATACATTCACATCATGATTCGATTCACGAAATATTTTAAACAAAATCCGAATGAAGAAAAACGACTGAAAGGCTCCTTTTTATTTCGGAATCATAAACGCAAAGCAGTTTGCATTTTTGTCTAAAATAAATCATAAATAGCTATTGTACAGAAGTTTAATATTGCAAACAAAACATACAACAGATTCACCATCTTATAAACAAATGTGTTTATAGATTCTCCCAAAAAATGTTATTTTGAAAGGGGTCTGAACTGGGGACTTTAAAAATGGTACCTACGCTGTAGGTATGGCATCACCGGGAGCGCAGGGTGAAGCGTTTACACTTCTCCTACAGGAAGCACACCAGCATTTACCGCTTTAATGCACGGAAGAGCAAAACAACGTCAGTTTTGCTGTGGGAATAATGAACAGAAAACAACAACAACAAAATGTTGCTTTGAAACAAATTTACTGGGAAGAAAGAAACCTCGCGTGTTTTATAATTAATCACGTGAATTCTAACTGAAAGTAATTCAGAAGTGTCCTGAACTCGTCGGTATTCCACAAGAGCAGTCCGAAGCACGTCCAGAGTTCCTGCACAATTTATCACATTTAAGACTTTTTAAGATGACAAAGAAAAAAAAAAAAAAATAATTTTTTATTCGAGTAGCACTTTTGGCCTATGCGCATGCGAGCACGAGAGCGAGAAAGAGAGACGAATATAGGATATTATATTAATTATGAAAAAACAGACAGCAGTTTTCTCTTTTATAGCTTGCGTTAAACCTGCAGAACAAAAATGAAAGTAGTGCGGGCTGCTAGAGTTTGCGCTGTTGTCATGGCAATGACCGGGCACGCATGCTCACAGGCTGTACGCGATGCTAGCAAGTTCTTGCAGTCTGCGCCGTTGTGCCGCGTAGTTACATTTTTCAAGAGCACGTCAGGATGCGGTGTAGGGTACGCAGCTGCACTGCTCCCTATAGTGTACGCATTACACAGAAGTGTGATTTGGCCTTCAACTCTATGGCGTACACAGACTGGGACATCTGGTGTTCAACAGCGCAACTGTATTTCGTGCATAATTAATAGATGGCCGATTTCCATCAAATTTCAATCAAATGCAAGATTAGCAACCGGACATGATCTGCGCAGGTGTTCTGTGTATGGAGAACAATTTAAGTTCATTAATGTGAAATAAAATCCATCTGCATACGTTCAACTTAACTAGAATTATTAAGAATGCCAATTTAAAAAAAAAACAAAAAAAAACAAAACCAGATTTTGACCCAGGAAGTTTAAATAGACCTTAACAAATGGAACGTTATTTTTTTATCCTGAGCAGGACTGACAGAAAATGTCGGCCATGACATTTTTAGAATCTATACCACACAATAAGCTTGGGACAACTGCTAAAAAATAAATTAAATAAAAATATATTTTGAAAAAATCTTTCCTACTAAATTTTAATGTTACACATAAAACCTTGTCACATTTACCTACGGTCCTCATTTCAGATTTGCAAACACTCCTGACCGTATGAATGGGCAAGTAAGCAGAAAGCAAAACAACGTGCTAACTAACACATGCTAACGCTAAGTGACTGCAGCTATAGTCCGCTCAAACGGCTTCCGTTTTTTTTTCTCCTGCTGTAAGGATATAATGTTTATGTTATACGTGATGTAACGTGTATAATGTTGCATGTTACGCGTCTCTGGCTTCTTTTTCCCACCTCAGGCAGCAGTTAGGGAGCAAGACAGGATGATGGCACATTATACACGATCTTAGACTAGCCTAGGAGCTAGCGTTTCAAACGTTATCAGTCATCAGCCTATTTGTTTAACACGCGCTGGGTTCGATCTGCCGAAATACTTTGCTCAGTCAGCATCTAGACGAGCCCGGAATCAATCATCGACAACATAACGTTTCCGTATTTCCGTTTCCGCTACACGCTAGTGACTTGTATGGCACGAGACGCAGAGCTCCCAAGTCACTAGCGGAAGTCAAGAAGTGGGTTTTAAACACTTTCTTAAAGGCAATAAAGAGAGTAATCAAAGCTTTAATCTCACAGGTCTCTAAACACAGCACGCTTCTGTGCTGAACTCTCCACTTCCTCATCCGTTTCCGACGTGGGGACAAAAATAAATAAATTCTGAACCGCACGGGGTGTACCTCGTCACATGTTTTGTAACGCAGAGTGGTTTGACGCAGGGTGGAAGTGGTGAGAAGTGACTAATCTCTTAACAGCAACAGGAAATCAAACAGCACAGCGGTTTGGTTACCGGAGTATTCTCCCGCAAAACACAGAAAGTCAACCGGGTCACCTCTCGACAGCATCCTCAGGGTCGGAGGGGGGAAGAATAAATAATCAACAAGCCATTCCATGTCCCTGATTAACACGTCGTTCAGGAAGCGGAAACCTGAACTCTTAATAATAAAGAGGAGTTTGTGTTTCGCAGTTTCTCTGTACGAAGCTGCATTTTGTCCTACGAACAAGACAGAGCTGGCACGACTTTCTCGCAGTTATAACGCGCAAATTCTTTGCATGACTAACTGGAGCTTCTCATGAGAGCGCCGCTCATTAAGAAATGAATATTCCTAATCGCTTTATTACAAGCGGAATAAAACACTTGCTATGAAATGCACCTTTGTAGTCTTGTTAAGCTGCAGCTGGACTAAATGAGAAAGCTGCCGTTGTGAATGGTGTTATTAAGCGCTTGGTCTCAGTGAAGTGTTGTTCAGCGGGTCCGGTCGCGCTGAAGAACGGACAAACAGAAGAGCGAGATGACGCTGAAAGCAAACACTGTATACGGATGCGTTAACCTTTAGGCCGAGCCGCATACTCGACCCCAAACCTGCGTGCAAATGCACCGAGGGTGTGGAATGTCTTCAGCCCCTGCGAGGGTCATGTTACAGCATTCAAACCCATAAGGAAAAAAAGGGCAGCACAAAAGTGCAGATTGACAGGGATCCTTCAAAACGTGGCAGAACGTGGCCTTGCCTCATCAGTTGTGATCAGAAAGATCTTCATTTCGCCTTCAAAGAAACAGCCACGCTGCCGAAGCGGTTCGCTACTGGACGACGCTGTGAATTCGTGTGTATGGCTTGGAATCAACACCACTTGTTTAAATCATTTTTTGACTTAGAGAAGGAAGAGAAACACAAGTTGTTTTTAAATATTGATTCTGCAATTTCTGATAAACAAAAAAAAAAACAACAAAAAAAAATGGCCTCTCCGTTTGTTACCAACGTGAAAGTAGAACGACCAAATGTACACCATGCATTAACGCCCTTTTAATAATCAGTTAAATTAGGATATATAAAGTGCTGTTAGAACGCTGGCCGGACTTATGTGGTCCGTGTTGTCATGGTAACGTTGACGATAAAGTGCAGAGCGCTCCGTTCATGTGGTCGGATGTTTGGCCAATCAGTACATGTTCATTATTATTAAGTTATTATTATTATTATTAAGTTATTATTCAGTTAGCTAGTGCTAACTGAACAGTCTTGTTCATGTTTATTTGCTAAAACAGGTTGCCAAATTAAAGCCACGCCCACGGTAAAGCCTGTCTTAATCTGAATTAAAGCATCAGATAAACATCGCGTACGAAATCCAGTCACTCTGGATACTAGCGCTGTGCCACGTCATACCGTCCACGGTAACGCCCGTATACATTTTTCTAAGTGATAAAAAGGTCTCACAATATCAGTGATATAAGGCGATCATCTTCCCTAGTGCACATCATGCCGACACGAGCCCAAACACGCCCGACACTCAGAGCAGCGTCAGCCTCCGATGAGGATTTAGTGCCTAAAAAGGGATCGTATACTTTTAAAAATACTTCAATCGTATAGCTTTTCCAGACCTCCAACAAAGCACAACATTTTGTAAGAAATCGGTTACCACTGAAGCTGGAAGAGCAACACATTTGTTTCATCACTTGAAGCAAAGACACCGTCGAGTACAACCAGTATGGAGCGAGATCACCGTCTTTCATACGAGTGCGCAGATACGAGGTTAAACCGAGCAAAACGGACACGAGCATGCAGGAGCAAGGAAACTGAGCAAAAACAGCAGCAGCGAGAGCACAGAAAAAAACAAAAAAACAACGCGTCTGTGAAACGCAGCACACCTGAGATAAGTGCGCTCGCGTCTCGCAGCCCTGCGCTCCATTTCTGAAATATCTGCTCGCTTCATAGTTATAACAGGAAATTACATCAGAGAACGAGGGTCGGTAGTCGATTAGCGGAATAGGAAAGACTTCGCTGTCCGTCACAATTTTATTTTCATAAACAGGGAGTGTTTACATTTTGATTGCTGGTGGATTGCTGATGTTTGTTTACATTTGTCCTCATACATTTGAGGTCACTTTTAGTATTATTAAAGAGTTATTATTATTGAAGAGTTACAGATTAAGTTACTTTATTGTTACTGTTAAACCGAAGTGTTAAGCAGTTAAGTTATACTTTTACTTAAGAGTTCCAGGGAAAACACTACCTAGAAAACTTGCTTACATTTGACTTCTGCTGCATCACTGGATGCAATGCCGCGTCACTCCTATTGCACTATAACGCTGCTGCTGCGGCTGGCAGCCTGTGGCAACAGATTCACGCTTCGAATTAGGCCGTCCATTATCAGTGACACTAACTCGCTGGAAAAGAAGGAAGGAAGGAAAATTAATTTGCACTAATAAATGCTGCTCTCTGCAAGCTGAAATCACCCATCAGTATTTTTTTCTATACATATTTTCGCGAGCTTCCTTGAAATATTGAGATACATTTTTGAGGCTAGATCACCCACCCCTACTGGGGTCTGTAGCCTTTTCTGACTGTCACCTTTAGGATGTTCATAAAACTGCAGTTGATAGAGGGGGGGAAAAAAACCAGATTGCTGACCTTTGAGGGACGACTGACCAGAAAATCTTTAAAATCAGAATCACGTCTGGAAACTTCGAAAATCCAAACCATGACTTAACGTAGATCATGATAATGAGATGATGCGGCATGACTGTACAAGCTCGTAGGACTCGAACGAACAACAGAGTTCGCTCTCCGCAAAGCTGAAATCGTGGAAATCCCGACTGATGTATTGCGATTCAGGTTTTTTTCTCCCACCAGTTAGAGGATGAGATTAAAAACTAGATAATTACTGGGTGTTGGAAAAACAAACAATCATCAGTCATGAAGCCAGGAGTCTTTCCAGCCCAAAAGTCTCCGAGAGATGAGAAGAAAAGAAGCCATAATACCAGGGTGGACTGTGATGAGCTGGGAAGTTAGCGTTTGGGGAAGAAAACCACCAAAATAAACAAAGCTGAAACCCTGACCACCTTCCTTTTTATACACACATCCTCTTGGTTTCATTCTTGATCGCGGTGTGACGACTTCTCCATCGACGCTTCAAAAAATGCTGATTAAAAGTGTTTCCTCTTCCGTTTTTGTGCCTCACGCATTCTTTCATTTTATAAGGACGCACAGCTACACATCGAGCTTCATTTATCAAAGCTGGTGCTCTGTTGGCACACATTTGTCAACCAGTACAGATTTTCAGATTCCCTAACAAAGCAAAACTCTTTAGAAAGACTCTAGTTCACTTTTCCGCTCCATCGGAGTTGGGTGCCCTCATCACGACATCTCTGGTTTGCAGTATTTCCTGCGAACACTTGTGCATCGGTCGTGTTGAAAATAAAATCGATCGTGGAGTCATAGAGCCAAGATAACGAAGGTCTCGTCAAGCTCTTTTTAACCGTAAGCCTTATAAAACCCCAAAGTGGCTCCAAATGTCAACCAAAGCTTCAGATTTGACTTCTTGCTGAAACGTTCCTAAAGTTTGCATCTAAAGTATTTCTAGTGTTTTGTGTGTTCTCCAAACCTGCATGTTTGCGTCATGTGAACAGTTCAGAGCATCAAGTATTAGACCTTGCTAACTGAATAATGGTTAATGATTAATAGTTTGAATAGAAAATATTAAATAACTTCCAATATACATTTATCAGCATTTAACGTTAAACGTTTGAGGAACTGGCAGCGACACAACTGGTCATTATTTATAGAACGCTAAAGACTGGTGCCTCGCATTCGTTTTTCATTTTGCGAATCAGGAAGTGTTTAACATCTGGGGGAAGGGCGCTGATGCGTGAAAAATGGCAAGTAGCAGCAGGTAACGTGCGCGTAGAAAAATCACCGACACGTGAAGCCAGATGAGACGTGGCTGTCGTCTTGCGGAAACATGACCGTTTTTCCATCGAACTCGGCAGAGAAGAACACCGACGTGGCCGACCTGGACGGTGACGGAATTGCGGGCAAAACATGAAATCGCCCCAGAGCATTATGCAAATTTACCCCTTTCCAGATAGGGCTTATGTTTATGTAGCTTCCACAATCTGAAAAGTTAAACTGCTTTTTTGAGAACCGATTTTTTAAGCATCTTGTTTGGACTTCCCCACCCCTAGCTTCCAGGGTCCAAGCTCCGGATCCACCGCATCCGGGCAAAGCGCTTACTGAAGATGATTAACGAAAGAAGGAACAAGCGAGCGTGTGCGTCTGAGCCAAATGAAAGCTTAACGTGCAATGATTTAGACCTACAGCTTGCGCGATACTAAACAGGAGGCGATAATCTTCCATTAAATGTTAGTCAGGAAACTAAAGAAGCAAATATTCAGAGCAACGTTTTTGGCCAAACACTTTTGTCCACTTAAAGGCGATGGAGGCGAATCCCCATTATCTACAATCCCTGAAACGCCAAACTGAAGGCTAAATATAACCACATGATATTACGACACCCTGGAACAGCACGCACTAGAACTGCAAGCATTCATCAACAACGTAATTATTCCAAGTAAAACAACTGAGCAACATTTCAATCAGATATAATTACCTTGCATGCTCCACCAATGACGTGCGCACCGGCTGAGAAGAAAAGCCTCAACCGTCAAGAAAATTATACTCCTCTTAGAGGTACAAGTCATTTCAAAAGGAAATAAAACCCAACAACGGTCATCTGCTCGACACTGAACGCCGGACGGAGGTGGATCTTGTTTAAACCTGAACGGCCGAGACGGATGTTTCAGTAACCAGTTCGGTTTTTCCTGACACTCAGCCTCATAAGAGTCTGAAGGTTCGCTCACACCGGACGCACTTCTGAAGTCTATTTCCCTCCCGACATGCAGCGGTTATGCTTCCATTTCAACGGGCATTTTAATCCAGACCAGCCGTGTCGGAGGCGTGTGCATGTCTGGGAATCTCGCTGCATGCTCGAGCAGCAGTGCAGCAAAACCGCAGGCTTGTTTTAAACACTCGTTCCAATACGTCATGGTTTCTTCATACCACAAAATCGATATTAACTGATAATCTATAACTGGACGACTCTGACAGTAATTCTGGCTGCATAAACATCAACAAGAGGTTTTCATTAACGCTTTAAACAAATCGGCCCGGGGTTCGAGTCTCTTTGATGAATTGACTTTCATCGATTGAGCAAAATAGCAATCAACTTTACTACAGCAAAGACTGGGTTTCTACATGACTGACGAGCGCGCGTGCGCGCGCACACACACACACACACACTTTAAGTGACGGCCACTAGAGCTCGGTCATCCCTGGCCAGCTGGTTTCCATGGCAACACATCAAACGTTTAGGATTTCATGCCAAAAATATACTGGGATTCGTCTTTGACTCTGTGCATGGACATGGAGATGTTAAGCACGCACGTGCACACACAGTTAGTTTCTCTTTAAAGGGCAATTTCAGCAGCCTTTTTCCTGTTTTCTCGCCCCCGTGCCCATCTGCGTCACCAGCCGTGGCTGACCCAGCGCATTTCGTGCATTTGTTCAGTAAAATGACTGTGTCCTTTAGTCCCTGGGAGCAGATCTAAATTTTTATAAAGCCTTCTGTGTTTGCGCCCACAACACAACTTTAACGCAGAAAGCCTGTCTGTTCTATAACACAGGCCGAGTCTGTTTCACGTCTTCGCAATTGCTCTGTGTTTAAATAGTGCTGGTTAAAATTAAAAAGGGGAAGAAAAAAAAAATCCCACCTCATCAAAGTGTTAGAACCAGTAATAAAAAGGTGTAAGTGGCGGTGAAGACTAAGCTGGGTTTATAAAAGGGCAGGCAGGAGAAGACTTCAGACTTAAACGTTTTCATGCGTTGATTATTTCGGGCAACACGAGATCACTAACAGGATGGAGGAGTTAGCAGCCCCGACACAGCACCAGTGCGGTTGAGTGTGCTCTCGCAGACATGGCTGCACAGACTGATACCCGACTCGCGTGTGAAGCTGCATGGCGTTCACATCATGTGGGCGGACCGAGCTGCAGTGGGGAACGGTTAGAGAAGAGGGAGCTCCTTAACAGTAGCTGGTAGAACTGTAATGGTTAAGGAACGACTCCGCAGCAAGGACACGGCGCTGCTAGCTGTTAGCGCGAGAGCGTGCTCCCTACCGAGGGGATCCTCATGATAGTGTTCCTCTCTCTGCCTCGGGGTGAGATTATACACATCAAGACTGCAAACCTACTGCAAAGCCCTACTCCTCGTACCTGCCGACTTTCACCGTACACCACTGGTCTGCGCATGACCCGCCCTCACGCAGGGTGGCGAGTGCCACACCAGGGACAATAAAACCCTGGACTTACTGTACGGTAATCCGAAGGACGCATACAGCTCCGCCCCCTGCGTGGGATACAGTACATTTCCTTGGGTGGAAAAAAGTACCAACATGAAGCTTGAAGCGCCAATAAACGAACAACGTCCCGACAAACGTGAACAGAAAAGATTACAGCTGCAAGAATTTTCAGTTTCACGCTAGACTTCAGTCAATGCTGACGTTACAGCCCGATCTAGGGTTGTAACCACGCTCTCGGGGGGGGGGGGCAACATATGAGAAGGGAGGAAAGAAACTGATAAACAAAGCCATCTAACTAGAGCTACCTAACTTATTTACAAAGCTTACTAACAAAAACAAGATAAAATTATTAGAAAGAAAAGGATCCTCCTTTTAATTTATTTACAATACTGTACGCGGCCGGTTAGACAAGCAGAGATTCGGAAATAAAAGCATCACGGCTGCTAGGGTCGCGCCACTCAATACGCGTGAGGGTGTTTAACTCGACAGTCGATACCAAATCTACTACTTATCGACAATCAGGAAACCAAAAGAAGCACAGAAAGCTGAAATCAAAGCAAAAACAAGAAATAACCAGCTCTGGGTAGTTCGGAGACCACTGATGCACGAGCTGCAGCGTCGCAAGATCAAGATGTACAGCAGCTGTTCAGGCAGATGTTTGTTTGTTTTTTTATTACAGCAGCACAAACTTTCCCTTTGTGCAAGGTTGTCACTAGTAGCCCGAGCGGTAAACCCACCACCACTACCCGACCCGACTCTCGTTGTTCCCTCACCAGTGTCAAGCACACAGTTGAGTTGTCAGATAAACCAGCACAAAGACGTGCTTCGACAGCGTGGGAATGAACAAGCCCCGCCCCCTAGATGAGCTCACGAGGCCCCCGACTGTTTCGTAAAATACAACAGAACCTTGGATTGAAGTCGGACGTAATCAAAAGCACCGTGTTTGTGTAACAAGCTTTCCACCGTCACTGGGACTTTTATCTGTGTTGGAAACGTCACACTTACGGTTTCCAACCTACGCGAGAGGGGTTTTTTTTTTTTTTTTTAAACAAACATTAGCTATAACAGAGAAAGATTACTTTAATATCTTAAAAAAACTGGAACAGTACACAAGCATGCGGTCCCGGCTCTAGTCATTGTGTTCCACTTCCCTCTAATCCCCAGTCACACTGGATAAACTTTCGGCCATATAAGCAAATGAAAGTAACCCTGCGTTCAGGCTGAACGAGGCGAGAGCGTCGACACGACCGGGAGTCACTCGTGTCCCACGTGAGCCAGCGTCTCAGCGGCGTGCGTCAACCAATCAGAATGTAGAAGTGCTCCGCTCCAAAGGATAGCAGAGAAACATCCATGTAAACCTCAGTTCTGTTCCCGGAGAGGCTACGATGGGGAAAAGTGACCACACACTGTACCACACGACCTCGTGCGCCTGAAGCGCGGCAGGAGTACGGAAGGAAAATGGGACGAGCAACGCAGGAGGGCAGTTTTTATGAGCTGCAAGAGTCAAGAAATTCATCATACGCAAAAACGCTCAAGATTATGTGCTAAATATTACATTTCAGACTAAACAGACACATTACTTCTTTAGATCACGACCATGTTTTTCCTGCAAATGCCCAAGAACAGAATCATCACCATGACTAATTATGCAAATATCATCGCTGGTTTCCTCATAACTTGGGAAAGGCACACTGCACCCTCTGCGCTTAACTATGAGGCAAGCTGAACCCAGAACCATGACGTTCATGACGACTACATGGCCTTTGAAGCTCGTCAAAATGAGTAACCTACATGGTGCCAAGCTTTAATGGATCACCACAGGATGCTTTATTTACCTCGTGTTCATGCACTACGAGGCTCGCGCTTTATAACGGTCGAGAGTGGATTTAAAATGAAATGCATTTGCTAGCTCAGTTAGTCGCTGTGGATTGAGCAGGGCTCCGTTTAGTTCTGCTTAGCGACTAGCTGCCTGACTATTTATTACTCGTTTGGATCAGGAATGAAGAAAAAATAAAAACTAGATTGAACACTGCTGCTGGCAGGTTGTGCCGACTCGTTCGTTTTTCCCCCCACTGTAACGACTTTATGACGTTTATATGACGTGTAATGATGTAATGACACGCCCCCTTCTTTCCCACCTTAAAGCCACCCATGATGCCATCGTTAATTGACAATAAATAGGGTTCACGGACCGGGACCCTGGCATTAATGGGTTCGTGGGCATTTGCAGTACTGATGTGGGGTAAATCCAAATTCACAAGCATTGGCTAGGAAAATAGAGCTCCGTTCTGCTACACTAACGTAAGAATTGAACAAACATACATAGTCGTACATGCACAGCCATTTGCCATTTCAGCAAGAATCGTGCAGCTCACTGTGGGAAGTCAGTATTAAAGCACACGCGTGTCTCAAGTGTGCTCGCACAAGTATACGGCTTTCCCGGGTTCATCCGGGCAGCGGTGTCTGGGTACTACGTTCAGTTAATGCTTAGAAAAAAATTCTTTGAGAGAGAAAATACATCTCTAGTTCTTCCTCAGTCAGTCAGAGGCCACAAGACGCCGATTCTCTGTAATGCAGCCGACAGAACCTTCTCCTGTACACATACACGCCCCTCCAAAAGTATTGGACCAACAAGAGTACGTTTTGAGTAAGACATTTGAAAAGATGAATGAGATGACAGGTCAGATTTTCGGCTTTCGCTTCCTGATATTTATATATAAACGGCGTAGAACAATTCACCTATTGTTTGAACACACCCATTGTTCAAGTGAGTAAAAATACTGGAACCTGTGACTACCGGGTCAGGTGAGACCTGCCAGCTTGATTGTTTAAATAATGAATAGCTCTGAAATGTCTACTCTTGGTAGAGATTTTGCCTGTGAAGACTTCATTTGTTGTTAAAAAGGATAAACCAACATGATGACCAGAGAGCCGTGTATGGGAGAAAAGCGAGCCGCATTGAAGCGGAGAAAAAACCCGATGGTCAGCACTGAACAAGCATTGGGCACAGCCGATAAAGCAAGGAAAAAGAAAGAGACCACTGGCGTGCCAACAACCAGACTGAATGGGTCAGCCAAGGAGAACAGCAGCTGTGAGAGCTGTGAGGGAAGAAAACCCCAAAAACAAGAGTCAGTGACGCCAGAAACAGCCTCCACGGGGCAGGGGTGAAAGTCCCGCGAGCAACCGTTTGAAGATGACTTGAGCAGAAAATAAAGAGGCTCGAGCACAAGATGCAGACCACGCATCAGCATTAAGAATCGAAAGGAAGTTTGGAAACGGAATACAGAGAGACGAGTCGCACAAGTTCTGAAACCAAGATTAACCTTTACCGAAAAAAGGATTTGCATATGATCCAAAACAGTCAAGTGTGGTGGACGTGATGTCATGGCCTGGGCTTGTACGGCTGCTTCTGAAACTGGCTCACTAACCTTTACTGATGAACATGATGGCAGCAGTGTACACACACACACACACACACACACACACACACCTGCACTTTAATCATCAGCTGCGTTCACGGCGCACTGATGATGAAACACGAAACAGTTAGCATCAGTGACGATCCTTGCATCACTTTTTAAACACTTTTTTACAACCGTACGTATTTCAAGCCATGATTTGTTCAAATTTCAAAGACAAATTCAAGCTAAAGATAAAATAAATATCCGCTGCTCGTTTCACTCACAGAATCTCTCCGATGTGGAGATCGTTTCGCTTGCTCTGTCTGTGTGTGTGTGTGTGTGTGTGTGTGTGTGTTTGGGGCGAATCATTTTATGGAATCGACTCCAAAGTTTTGCAGTTGATTCTTAGCTTCAATGCTGAGATCGGTCGATCGACTCTTTTTAGGATCGACTTCCACGTGAAAACGAAAGCAGGGGTGGAGACTTGACATATAACACATACATACAGTATATTGTGCATGCTGAGAATATACAATCGTTTATATCAGCACTACTGATCAGGGACAGAATTCCATCCAAGATGGCGGGATTCCATCCAAGATGGCAGCGCAGCAGTAGCACGCAGCGGCCACTCCGGATCCGAAATGGTGCTTTTTTTGTGCCATTTGTTTCTTTTATTGTTTCTTGGCGCGACTCGGTCGGCACATGGACACCGAAACAAACAGTGTTCATGTTTACCCACGGGAAACATTACTGGACATTAAGAAATACTCAGAAACCGAACTACAGGATGACCTCTTG
>JAQQZU010023612.1:0-14623 GCA_030068025.1 Parauchenoglanis punctatus | reverse complement strand
CCTGCCTGACCCATCCCGGTGTCCTACTCCTGGCTGAAGTCATCGAATCACCATGAACAGTCTTGCACTTTAAACCTTAACCTAGTATTAAGTGTATTAGTTGTAATTGAACTATACAGTGTGACCCAAATGATAATGGGATTCCTTTTGAGTCTGGTTCCTCTCAAGGTTTCTTCCTTTTGCCATCTCAGGGAGTTTTTCCTTGCCATCATCGCAACAGGCTTGATCATTAGGTATATGTATAGATAAATGTATAAGTTCATATGTTCTTATGTATAAGTTCATACAAATGAAATTGAATTGAATTGAATTAGAGGGGTATATGTGGAGATACCACAATACACACGATAATAGATGTTACAAATACCTGTGCACATTGACAATAAGCTGGACTGGTCTAAGAACACTCTGGCCACATACAAGAGGGGCCAAAGTAGGCTGTACTTCCTATGTAGACTGATCTTTTTGAGTCTGCAACACCATGTTGTGAATGTTCTATGAGTCTGTAGTGGCCAGTGCCATTTTTTTTGCTGTGGTTTCCTGGCATGGTAGCATGAAAGTGGCAGATATGAAGAGAATTAACAAACTGATCAGGAAAGCTGGCTCTGTGGTGGGTGAGGAACTGGAGAACATGGAAACTGTGGCTGAAAGAAGAACATTGTCCCGACTTCAGTCCATCATGGACAATGTAGATCACGCACTCTGCAGTGTGGTGGATGAACTGAGAAGTACTTTTAGTCACAGACTCACCAGCTTAAAGTGCTCCACTGAATGTCACAGAAAATCCTTCCTTCCCATTGCCATCAGACTCTATCACTCCTTCCCCAGTCACTCACCCATACAATAATCTGGGCAATATCTGCTGCTTCTTGTTGTATAGTCATTACGGGGTTAAAACAATCAGTGTGTGGAAGACTATGTGCATTATTTTTGCTATGATGTGCAATAGTCTACTATGTGCAATACTGAGAAATGTTCTTACCTGTGCTAAAACTTTACTATGTGAAATATCATATGTTGTTCTCTAAATAGGGTGCTAAATCACTTAATTACTTGAAACAATTTATGTGCAATAGTCTTCATGTGCAATATTACTACTGGTCATAATATTTTTCATTACTTAATATTACTTATTACTTAAAAGTGTTTAACTACTATTGTTTCTCTAAATGCAACAAACTTCCACTTTGTCAATAGTCTTCGACTAGATTTTTCTTTCTGCTGATTTTTATTTTTACTAGATTTTTGGACTTATTTTATTTTTTTCTATATTGTTCTTGTGTTTTTGTGTCTTTGTGTGTTGTGCCAGTCATCAGATAGCAATTTTCTGCAGGATCAATAAAGTTTTCTGATTCTGATTCTGTTGCTGAAGCATGTCCAGTATATCAGGTACAACTGGAATATCTGTGGAGATCTTAGAGTCATTTCTCTGTTACTAGGACTGCAGCTCAGCTATATAAAGTACTGTTGTTTCATTTTTTGAATGGGACAGCTCTGCCAAAGAGTCGCACTATTCTCGACAGAACTGTCTACTCCATAAAAAGTTAGTTCCAGTACAGAAAAATGTGGCACATGAATCGCTTGTCGACCCGGCAAAGATATTTTTGCATCCTCTTCACATAAAACTGGGTCTCTTGAAGAATTTATTGAAAGCACTAAACAAAGAAGGCGAAGGTTTTCGTTATTTAAGACAGATGTTCCCACGAATAACTGATGCCAAGATCAAAGAGGGCATTTTTATTGGCCCACAGATCAGACATGTTATGAGTGACAAGTGGTATGAAGATCTGTTAGTTGGGCCAGAAAAAATTGCCTGGAAAGCCTTCAAAGATGTTGTTGACAATTATTTGGGCAATTACAGAGCCCCAAACTAGATTCAGCAGGTAGACAAACTACTCAAAGCATACAACACAATGAAGTGCAACATGTCACTCAAGATTCATTTCCTCCACTCACACTTGGACTTCTTCCACGCAAATCTCGGTGCTGTCAGTGATGAACATAGTGAAAGGTTTCACCAGGACATTGCTATGATGGAGTCATACAACAGGAATCCATCAATACTTGCTGCTACGATGGAGAAATGAAACCAGGGCAACTGGAATCCATCAATGCTTGCTGACTGCTGTTGGACACTGCAGTGTGATGCACCAGACATTGAACACAAAAGAAAATCGGGAGCAAAACACTTTTAATTCTGTTGAATTTAATAGCTTATGCGAAACATAAACATGACTAAATATAAACGTATAAACATATATTTCCTACATGATGCAGTAAAACCAAAACTATATTTGTGCATACCCAGTAGATACCTGTCACAATCAGCAAAAACTCTTCAGGAAGCAAGATTTTCAAAAAAATTGTTGTGCAGTGTTACAAATGGTAGAAGTAGAGCCTGAATGGGATGATGAGCAGGTACAATCGAGGGTTGTTGTAGTGGCATCAGGAGCTGTGTATACTCAACTTCTTTCTCTTGTGGAAACAGAAGCATGAGATGTTGCAGTACCACATAGTGAAAAGGTGGAACAATAAGTTGTTAGAGAAAGGCATTGAAGATAATGTTTTTTTTTATTTTTTAAAAAAACAACAACAACTGGCTGTGATCATATAGATAGAGAGAGAGAGAAAAAGGATTTTGCCTATAAAGGAAGCCTGACTGGGAGGTTGTGATGCTTGAGAGAGATAGCGCATCAGTGATCCTCATGAGAAATAACATCTGTGATGCTTCAGAGAAAGAGAGAACATCTGCGATAATTCAGAAGAAGAGACTAGGAGGGCTTTTAGAGACACTAAAGGGGGGTTTTTAGACACTTTAGAGGGGCTACAAGCATGGAAAATAAGAAGCTGATAAGGAGGTCTGAGATGCATGCATATGAAATGGGATTAAGAATCTGCAGGATGAAAAGTGATTTTTGGGAGGAGACTTTGAGATGAAAACATATTTTTATGTAATAATGAGAGGAATCAGAGGTTACTGATGGTTGGAGTGTGCCTCATCTAATACATTATTTTATTTTAGTTAAGTGGGAAACATTTACTACAAAGAGAAGTATTTGCATTTGGCATGGCCAAAGGGTCATCATGTGTAATCTTTATCAATATTGGAGAAAGAAATTTATTGGACGTGTTAGAGCTTCTGTGAGCTTCAATTCAGGTTCAATCTCTTTCGAAGTCTGCAACCGTCTCTCTCGCTCTTCCTCTGTGTGACAAGCGTGCTTGGAGAATGAGCGAACAGACACAATGTCGTGTTAAACTAAGTCTGATTTTAATGAAGAAAGTCTAGAAGTATTTATACATAGAAACATATGTCTAAAGGAAACAGATAAACAGAAAAACACCTTTGTTTAGATGAAAGGAGACTTGTAGTCTCTACATAATGACGGTCTCCTACGTGAGGAGTGCAACATAAGATAAATCAGGAATAGTATATCATGTTTTTATGATAGCTTAGCCTAAACAGAACATCCTTGATCATGTCATAAGGACCTAAATTGACTGGAGAGCACAGGACAGAGAGGAAAAAAGGAACAGTGGTCAAAGGACAGAAAAGGGACAAGATTTTCAATCTAACAGGAAGTATTAAAAGTTATTACTAAGAAGACTAAGAACACTGCATTTTAAAGTCTAACTGCATGACTACTATTGTAGAATTCATTGTCGTATTAAAAAGGGATGTCACACATTTGAACAAAACATATTTAAAATACAACATGTCTTGCAGTAGCAGTCCAAAAGCAGTAAATGGTGAAAGAGAGTTGCAACACTGCGATTTTCTGGATCTACTCAGTCCGTACTGCCTTAAAACCTCTCTATAACAGTGCACAGGTTTCTGGCCAAGATGGCGCTGGATGTTCTTCTTTGGATAGCCTTAGGACTGCAATTGCTATGAACAGTTTTACAGTCATGTGTCCATCATTGAATAGTTGATACCTTCAACAATATAGACTTTATGTTAAAACTATAATGAATTCAGAAATAAAGAAATATGATGCTGATATTCATAAATTGTTAATAATTTCCTGGTCATGCTTGGTTGTTTAACTATATATTTTACATTTTCATTTAGAGTGACTTACATAAGTGCTTTGATGTCTCTATCAGCAAATATATTCTGTTACTGATTTACTAGGGTTTACCTGGGCTAAAAATACCATTACGTTAAAAACTATGCTGGGAAATAATATAGCAAGTAATAACATTATTATTATTATTATTATTATTATTATTATTATTATTATTATTGTTGTTGTTGTTGTTTTATTGAGTTTATTTTATTGCTTTATTTAAGTGAGAATTAATAAAGTGCTAGTCCAAGTACATCCAAAAGACTTAGGTCTTTAGTCTCTGTTTGAAGACACCCAGTGACTCAGCTGTCTGGACATCAAGAGGAAATTCATTCCACCACCTAGATACCAAAACAGAGAAGAGTTTAGATGAATGTCTTCCTTGTATCTTTAGAAATGATGGAAACAGTCGAGCAGTGCTGGAGAATCGGAGGGAGTGTGGTGCAGTGCAGGGTGTGATAAGTGCTTTGAGTGTGCTGGTCCATTTTTGGCTTTGTAGGCAAGCATCAGTGTTTTGAATCTGATGCGGGCAACTACAAGAAGCCAGTGAAGGGAGCGTAGCAAAGGGGTGGTGTGGGAGAACTTGGGAAAGTTCAAAATGAGTCATACAGCTGCATTCTGGATAAGTTGCAGAGGTCAAATGGCACTGAGAGGCAGGCCTGCTAGGAGTGCATTACAGTGATCTAGTCTTGAGATGACAAGGAACTGAACAAGTACCTGAGTGGTCTGTGTGGAAAGCAATTGATGGTTACTTCTGATGTTGAAGGGGAGGAATTGACATTAGAGAAAGAGCAAGAAAGATTAGCAATATGAGAAGAAAAAAAGTTAGGTGATTGTCCATAGTTACCCCAAGGTTACATGTGGTGACCAAAGGAGAGATCAAAGAGTAGTCCAGGGAGATCATGATGTGGGGATGAATCAGCTGGGATGATGTGGGGATGATGTGATGGATTATGTGGGGATGAATCAGCTGGGATGAATAGCAGTTCAGTTTTTCTGGGGTTGAGTTTCAATTGATTAGCTGCCATTCCTGAGGAGATATCTGCAGAGATATGGGCAGAAATATCAGTGTCTGAGACATAAGACACTGATGTATCTGCATAGCAGTGGTATGAGAACCCATGTGAAGATATTACCTCACCAAGAGATCTAGTATAGAGGGAAAGAGAAGAGGACCAAGTACTGAGCCCTGAGGGACACCAGTGGAGAGTGTGCATGGAGTAGATGCAGATCTCTTGCATTTTACCTGAAATAACTGACATTCTAGGTAGGAATCGAGCAATTACCATGCTGAGCTGCAAATACCAAGACTCCTAAGAATGGACACAAGAGTCTAGTGGTTGACTGTATCAACAATGCTGAAAGGTTGATGAGGATGAGTACTGATAACAGTTTGACTGATATAGCAGCATGTATCTTCTCAGTGACAGCCAAAAGGGCAGTCTCTGTGGAATGTGCTGCTTTTAAACCGGATTGATTAGGATCCTGGATGATGTTCTCTGAGAGAGAGAGAGAGAGAGAGACAGTTGATTGTAGACAATGCGTTCAAGGATTTTAGAAAGAAAAGAGAGAAGTGATACTGGTCGGTGGTTGCTGATGTCTGAGGGATCCAGAATGGGTTCCTTCAGGATGGGAATATCTCTGTTTTTTTTTAATGCTGTCAGTACATTACCAGATGTTATGGAGCTATTTATGATGATGGTGATGAAGGGGTAAGGTCTTGAGAGATGACTGGAGCATTGTGGAAGGAACAGGATCCAGCAGGCAGGTGGTAGGATTGCATGAGGAGATGACTTGCAGGATCTCATCTGTAGCTAGATTGGAAAACTGTGCTAGTGAAGGGGAAGGAGAATTCTTAGTGTGAACTGAAGGAGTTGGGGTGGGAGTGAATGTCTGAGAGACTTGTTGAATCTTCCCATCATAAATGTTGGCAAAGTCTTCACCAGTCAGGGAGGCTGGAGCAGGAGGTGCTGGTGGGTTGATAAAAAAAGAAAATATGTTGTGAAGTTTGCAGAGATTGTGCAGAGATTTCCAGTTTTTTCTTATAGAAGGCAGTCTTAGCAGAATTCATATCAAATGAGAATTTGGACAGGAGATCATGGTAAGAAGACAGATCTGTGTCAAGTTGTGATTTCTTCCACTTTCTCTCTACTGCTCTTAACTCCCTTCGACTGCTATGCAACACATCTGATAGCCAAGGAGAAGTGAGAGTTGTTCCTGGGTTTGGAAGATAGTGGGCAGAGGAAATCCATAGTTGAGGAAAGTGAGGAGAGGAGAGTGACTGTGGCTAGCTCCAGTAGAAAGGGAGAAAAGGAGTCAGGGTCTGGAAGGTATGATAGAATGCAGTAAGTGACAGATGAAGGAGAGAGAGACTGGAGATTTCACCAACATTGACAGCTTATTAACAGCTGGTTTTTGGAAGGGCAGGTAGGGTGACAGTAAAGATACTAAGTGATGATCAGAGACGTGAAGTGGGGTAGCAGTGATGTCTGAAGCTGGGGAGGGACAGCTGAAGAATAGATCCAGGGCATTTCCTCCTTTTTGTGTGGGAGAGCAGTTGTTGAAAATCAGAGAAAAGGAATAAAGAAGAGGGAAAGACAAAATAACTGGAGCTTGTCAATAGCGAGGTTGAATTCTCCAAGGAGAGTGAGAGGGGTGTTTTCAGTAGGGAAAAGACTAAGACGTGTGTCGATTTTTTCAAGAAAGTTTCCTAGGGGTCCCGAGGGGCAATAGATGACAATGATGAGAAGGTTGATTGGAAAGGAAATTGAGACAGCATGGAATGCAAAGGATTTGATTTTGAGATAAGACAGAGGGAGGGGTGTAAAGCAACAACTACGAGACAGCATCAGACCTGTACCTCCGCCCCTTTCAGTTTCTTGTGGAGTATGTAAAAAAGCATAAGCAGAGGAAAGAGCTGCCGGTGTAGTTGAGTTCTGTGGTGATATCCAGGGCTCAGTTAGTGCCAGAAAGTCAAGAAAGTGATGGGAAGCAATGGCTGAGATGAAATCAGCCTTCTTTACAGCAGACTGGCAGTTCCAGAGCCCACCTAGCACCTCTGTTTATGTCTGGGACAACAGAGGAGAGTAAATAAGGTTACCGGTAGTATGGGCTCTGTATTGTGGATGAGATCTTTTGGTTCTAAGAGATGTGAGAACAGAGATGGGTTTGAGGCATATGTCAGCAGTCTAGTCAGGAGTTAGATCAGTGTGTTTAAGTTCTCTGAGTTCTTTGTAGAATGTGTTAACTTATGCAGACGGATGCACCTTCAATATATGTTAGTGAGCCCTGTCCCCAATTCACACCTTAAGGGAGACCCGAACTACTGTTGATTAGACACCTGAGAAAACTAATTAGCATATACCAGCAGACACTTCTTATGAACACCAAAAAAAACGGCAAATACTAGTGACTAGAATCTAGATCCAACTGAGTCAAGTAGATAGTACACAAAAGTCAGAATCCTACCTTACCTGTAGAGAAGAAATTCAAGATAGAATAAAAAAGCACACTTTTTTACAGGTATAGAAGGGAATTATTTGTAAGATAAGGATGGAGTCCTTTTTTAATATAGTTCCTCTTAAAATTTCTTCCTCATGTCATCCAAGGGAGTTTCTCCTCACCACTATTGCTTCTGCCTTGCTCATTACGGATTAATCTACAGATTTATATTTATATCCAGAATTTATACATTTCTGTAAAGCTGCTTTGTGACAATGTCCAGTGTTAAAAGTGCTATATAAATAAAATGGAAATGAATTGAAAAGATTTTTCAAATGAAACCTAATACTGTGTTCTTGGCTAGGTTCTTTTTCTTCCATCCATCCATCAGCTATACCTCTTATCCATCACAGTTGTGGCAAAACTGGAGACAATCCCAGGGTTAAAGGGACTGGACTGATACACACATACACACACACACACACACACAAAAATGTACACTCCTTCACCAAAAACTTCACCAAAAACTCTGCACATTTTGCACCTCATATTATATTAGGATTGCTGCTCTGTCTTGTTTTTGTCTTGTCTTATGTCTGCACTGGTTGCATATTTGCACACTTTGCACTTTATGTTGTTTTGCCATGTCTGCACATGTTTGCACACATGCACTTCATGTTGTCTTCCGTTGTCTACTGTTGCATACGTACACCTTCTTGTACTTTTGTGTTGTCTTGAATATAGTACTTGGTCCTGGAGAAATGCTGTTTCGTTTCACTGTACACTGTATTACATGTATATGGTTGAAATGACAATAAAAGGCACTTGACTTGACTTGGCTGTGTTCCTGTTAGCAATTCTTTTAAGTGGAGAACATATATACAGACACATATTCACACATGCACCTACATGCACACACACACACACACACATAAACACACATATAAACACAGTACAACACAAAAACAAAGTATTTTCTGAGACAAATTCACATGAAGACTGGTGTACAGAAAACACATATGTTGTGTTAGGACAGTGCTTTACTGTAAATGTTTAATGTGAATTGACTGTGAAACTCCAATGCATTTGAGGTGATTTTGCTCTGTGAGAGGAGCTGAATTAGCACTTTAGCTCAAAGTCCAGCTGTGACCGAAATCTAATTTCACCTCCATTATTGGGAATCAATTTTGGCTTTGGACAAACAGAGTGACAGATGATGAATTATTGAGAATGTTGTGTTCATTCAATCTGACATTTAATGCTGATGCATTAATAACATTGTAAATTATTAACATAGTTGTATGATACTAAACCTGAGCAGCTGAGTGAAAGAAACAAGATGTAAAAATGAGAAAAAACAGCAAAGGCTCAAACTCAACTGATCATGGCATAATATTCTAATGTGCATGCTTGACTGAAAACTCTGCCTGAGTCTCCACCTACATCCTCAATCCTGCAGCTAAACACAAGTGGCAAGAATCAGGATTGTTGAATTTCCATGTACTGACCATATAACTGGCAAGTTACTGAAGATGGCACGATTTAATTTTATATTCGGTATAATGAGTGTGTACATGATGTCAGGGTCTTAGCTGTTTCTGCTTTCTTCACAAGATCTCTACAAAGTGTGCCAAAGGTCCCTGTAACAATGTTCTCAGCACGTCTATGTGGAGTTCCTCTGGATGCTCCAGTTTCCTTCCACCTCCCAAAAACATACTGGCAGATAGGTTAGTGACACTAAATTACCCATTGATAAGTATGAGTGTGTGAGTGTGTGTGTTGGCGTGTATGCCACGTCATGCCCAGTGTTACCTCTCTTTACCCCCACATACTATTTTCAGGGAGTTGTAATGCAGTGGTCATGTGACAGGAAAGGCACAATTTCTTCCTTGCTAACATAATGGTAATTCACATTTTTAACATATTTATTCACCTCCTGCTGCACCATATCTAATGTGTATGCTTTGGAGTTTTCTGGAATTTACTGAGCTGTTAAAAGTGAATTCCATTCATTGTCTTGTTTGTAATTCAAACTAATAATCAGAGACAGGAAATCAATGAATAATGCATCCCAGTTCAGGAGAAATTAATCATGTTTCCTTGCTGGGAGCGTGAACATGGGCTGTCCCGTCAGCTCTTGAATAAATATGAAGCATGTTCTTCTTCTTTTCCTTCTTCTTCTTGTCTTTCCTTCTTTTGTCTCAGGGTAATCTTATTTTCCAGGATGCCTGATTTAAATAAAGCCTCCAAAAGTTGACATGAATTATTGATTACAATCTAAAGAGACATGTGAATGAATCATTGCCCATGGTGATTATCTTTGCTAATTAATTCATCCAAGGCCTGAAGATCATTGAGGGATGAGAGACAGTTTTATGTGCAAGAAACAGAAAACTTTAATATTCAAACTCAAACACTGTTTTTTTTCCCAGTGCTAATAATAGAATGCAGAACCTGTTCTAATGACCTAGAACTGTTACACATGAACAATAACTAATTAGATAATTAAGAGTGTGTTTTGTGGCAGTGTGTGAGTTTGTGTGTGTTGTTTTTTATTGTTCTTTATTTCTGTTTAGAAAACTTGCCCAAAGCTCAGAATAGGCATATGTTTTGGCATCCCAAAAGGGAAAACAATCAAAGCCACTTGTGTGAAAGGTTTTTATTTTAATATAAAGCTTAGTGATGCTTGTGAGGAGGGGTGCCAGATTTCAACAAAATTCTTAAGTTACAACTCAAAAACCATACAAAAAGGTTTTAAATGAATACCAAGTTCATGAAATGAATGGAATATTCACTGTTTGGCTTTAGGTTAGACCTAAACACTGCCATTGATAAAAACAATTTGCTGAAAATTTTGGAGAAAGATGCAAAATGTCCAACCTAATTACAATTCCAAACCACTTGAAAAGACTTGAAACTAGCCCAAAATGTTCAGGAATATGAAAATTATTTTCTATTTATTTCTTATTTTTATCAGTATTTTCAAGGGAAATAAGTTTCTTGTGGGGTCTGTGGTAGCTCAGTGGTTAAGATGTTGGACTAGTGATTGGAAGGTCGTGAGTTCAAATCCCAGCACTGCCAAGCTGCCACTGCTGGGCCCTTGAGCAAGGCCCTTAACCTTCACTGCTCACTTGTATACAAAAAATAAGATGTATGTAAGTCGCTCTGGATAAGGGCGTCTGCCAAATGACAAATGTAAATGTAAGTTTATGTGCATGTCTGATTTGGGGTATATATCTGCAATATACAGACATGTTAACCCTGCTCATGGAACTTAATAAAAACATGAGTTCTGCTGTGCCTGAGCTGAATTTCTCTGCAGGGATTTACACAAAATTAATCATTTGTTTTCATTTAATAAAGAGTGTAAAATTTTATGTTAATTTCCAACTTTATTAAAATAAATTGTTTTCTGAAATCATACAGGCATTATAATGAATTACTGCTTATCAATGAACATGGATGGTAGGTGGCAAGTAAAGCTACACATTTCTCCTGCAATATCAGCTGCTTCCATGGAAATCTTATTATGCATGCAATCAAACTTAGTATGAGTACACCCTAAATGTGTCTCAGGTTTATAATAGCTTCTGAGAGCATGTGAACATTTCTGAACTTTCTGAAATGTGACAAACCCAAACAATAAAGTAAACCTGATAAAATATTATTAGATCGTTATTATAAATTATCTATTATCAGTAGCCTAAATAAAAGTTTGTTCACTTGGGAAAGACATTGTTGATTTGAAACATCGCTAGCTTTCTTAGTCAAGCATATCAGACAACTTACATTCTGAAGACCCAGAAAGACCAATAGCGGACTAAAATCATCAAAAACAGGTGAGAAACAGCAGAAAAGTTTACTTCAGACATCAGTGAGAATTACCAGGTACAACTTATAGCACAAACTATAAAAACAGAATAAATGAGTGCAGCTGGAGAATAATGAAAGTAGAGGGAGAGCAATGGAAGCCATTCATCAGCCTCAAGAGTATTCGGCAAAAGAGGATGCACAGAAAGACGGCAGCTTCTAGAAAACTATCCTTTCTTCAGAAAAACCCAAATTTATGCATCCAAACTTGTGTGGATCTGATTGGAAAGTGTTTGTGTGAAGAAAGCCAAGAGAAGAATTCCAATCAAATGTACAGAGATGGAAATGCTTTTTTTCCAACATTGCCATTAGTGAGCGTGTGCTCACTGATGGCTGCATAAACTCAGAAGATGCATTCTAGATGCAAGCCTGAAGAAATCAGTGAAGAAATTATTCAAGTGACAGGAGTGTATTTTTCAGCAGGATAATGAGACAAAGCACCAGTCACCATTTTTCCCCAAGCCTAAATCCTATAAAGCATCCAAGGGATGCAGTGGAGAAGAAATCAGGACATTGTTGATACTTTAGTGTGAATGAAATGCAAGTCTTGTTTTACCTTGGTTAAAGCTTGTGTGGAACTTCTGCTACAACTGTTATAGAATCTGGCTGATTCCAGGCCCAGATGTTGTCAAGTTCTGTAAAACAAAGGATGGCAAACTAAATACTAAAACACTGGAACTGTTCAATCTTCAATAACACGACTATTAAGTGTTCAAATTCTTTTTGGCCTAATTTTGGACAGTATAATTATTATTATTTATATTTTTGTACATAATCTGTTTTAGGGAAAATGTTTTGCTTGAAATTGTCTTGTTGTACGTTTCTTTAAAATAAATGACACTTGGTTTGACATGTTTTCTAATCCAGTGAAATTCATACATTTGTACTTATGGATTAAGTGTTCAAATACTTTTTGAGGACACTCTATATATAATCCAGTCCATAAACTACCACATAAATCCACTATATGGCTAAAAGTACATGCACCCCTGATCATTACATCCATGTGTGGTTCTTCCTCAAACTGTTACCTCAAAGTCTGAAGCACACAATTGTACAGAATTTTTTGTATGCTGTAGCATTACAGTTTCCCTTCACTAGAACTAAGAGGTCCAACCTGTTGCAACATGACAATGACTCTGTGCACAAAGCCAGCTCCATTAAGACATGGTGTGTTAAGGTTGGAGAGGAAAAACTTGAGAGTCCTGCACAGACTCAAGTCCAGTATTCCAATTTGTGTATTCAGAAAGCAAAAAAGTCAAAACAACAAAAAGGGTTAGGATTAGAAAAATAAATCTAAATAGATTTACTTAAAAATAAAACTAAACTAAAAACCTATGAGAGAAGATACATTATAACATCAATCTGGAAGACTCATCAAGGGTTAGGATTAGCATTGTATGTGTGTGTGTGTGTGTGTGTGTGTGTGTGTGTGTGTGTGAGTCCTCTGGTGGACAGGAGGGGCATTACAGTTATTTTCTGTGACATCAGTGATGATCACAGACTACAGTTCAGTGTATATATAATATAATAAAATAATAAGTATTTTATATTTGATATTCATGTGTAGTTAGTTAATGAAATTAATATATTATTAATGGAAAATGTCAGGTTTTAAAATTGTTTATTGTATTAATTAATGAATTGTTATTGCAGCACACACACACACACACACACACACACACACACACATCTTTGTATTTGGATGAATATTCTTTTGATCCTTTCTGCAGTTTCTAACAAATAAACACAACTTGATTAAATTAAACTCAATCCACTTCAAATGCTCGAAAAGGTTTTGCCTTCCATCATAAGAACATCAAACAAAATTCCTCAGAAGAATTGATGGATTTATATCCTGAGTGTGCACCATGTGATTTGTGTGTTAATTAAATTCTGTGAAGCTGAAACAAACCATATATCTGCTAAAACATTGAATTATTCAGGCTTCATGTCAAAATGAGTCTTGTTTTTTCTCTACTGAGTGGCCTAGGGATTGAAAAGTAACAAGACTCAGTTGCATATATACTGTATATGCCACACATTTTAGTAGCATAAACACTGTTAACATGTAGCAAACATCCAACAAAACTTACAAGAATCTTTAAAACCACAGGATTGTTGAAAGCTGGTTTTTAAATTGAACCATTTTTCTAAGTAATTTAAAAGTAATTTACTCAGAAATAAAAATTGAGCTGGTCAAAAAAAAAAAACACAGGAGACTAACAGTGAGTTTTGAATGTTTTTGTGCTTCTGTAGAGTTGAAACATGAGAACTTCACTGAGGTCTCAGCACAGTGACTGAGTTCTATGTAGTTGAGAGTTGTGTCTGTACTCAAGTCCTTTTTTGTAGTGGAGTTAATGTTCTGAGACATGCAGCCTCATGACAGTAATAAAAGGAACAGCAGCTAACATAAGAGTACCTACATTTAAATTTTTAATCAAATTAAATTAGCTTTTCAAACACTCAATGTGTGCCCTAAACATTGAGTAAAACTGTGAAAAATTCTCAATCCAGATATTTCCCTATCTCCACATTCGTTAATATATTCAGCGTGAGACAAAGTTAATGACTCTTTTATAAAGCTTAGAATGCAGACTGTTATCAAGCTGCCATTAGCAGAGTGACGTATATGCCTGGAGATTAGCACACACAAAGCTAATTTGGGCTTTAAAATGATAAATCTGCATTAGGAAAACAGATGTGCCCTAATTATAAGAATTTGCAGGAAGTAATTCAGCTAAAGTGAAGAATGTCTTTTGTATGAAGGACAACAGATTGTGTGCTACTCACTAAGCTGGAAGGGGTATGTGTGTGTGTGTATGTGTGTGTGTGTTTGTGTGTGTGTGTGTGTGTGGTTTTCTGTGAACAGTAAAATATTTTGGTGCCCAATGATCCTGCTGCTATAGATGCTGTTTCCTGAAGCATTATTATTATTAGCTGCATTTTGGAGACTCTTGTTCCTTTAAGGCTCTGTTCTCTGTCTCACTGGAATCCTTCAGGAGCGAGAATGAATTCAATTTTATTTCAATTCAATTTTATTTGTATAGCGCTTTTAACAACAGACATTGTCTCAAAGCAGCATCACAAAAGTATATAAATTCTGAATATAAACTTAAACATTTATCTATATATATATCCCTAATGAGCAAGCCTGTGGCGACGGCGGCAAGGAAAAACTCTCTGAGATGGCAAAAGGAAGAAACCTTGAGAGGAACCAGACTCAAAAGGGATCCCATCCTCAT
>JAQQZU010023611.1:0-14647 GCA_030068025.1 Parauchenoglanis punctatus | reverse complement strand
TGGCAGTGCTGGGATTTGAACTCACGACCTTCCGATCACTAGTCCAATGTCTTAACCACTGAGCTACCACTGCCCTCCATGTGTTACTAGTATACATGGATTGTATTTGTCACTTGTAAGCTGTTTACGATAAATGCATTGACCAAATAAGTAGAAACATTTATTCTTGTTTAGCCTAACAAAGGGGAAATCTTACATTTAAAATTTCACTTAGTTTTTCATGAAGGAATAAAAAAATAAAATGCTTCGTTCATGAACACCAGGGCATTTTCCTTTGGAACTAGTGGACTTTTCCCATTTGTTTAATTCCTTGCCATCTACCAGTAGCAAAGTCGTCACCTTGTGGGTAGCCTATAAAAGGTCTGCTCAACCTTGTCATGCTCATCCTCTTTCCCTTCATCATCTTGTTAAGCAGTTGAGGAAATGAATTCTCTTAAAAAAGACATTTTACCATGAGAAAAAATATCTTGAATATAGTTAAATCTATCTAGTATTTATTATAACTTACAATAAGACTTATAATTCTTATAATAAGATTACAATCACCTATTGACATTTTTCAAATTTATCTTCTACATTAGAAGATAATGTTCTTTGTCTTCTAGTTTTCTGCATATACAATAAAATTTTAAATATTAAATGGATAAAAGCACCAAAAAACTTTTTGGAAGTATCGAACAACATTTTAAAAACATTCCATTTTTGCAGTGTTTAAAAATGCTGAGAATAGTGCTCCAATTATTTGACTTTTGATAATGTTGTTTCTGTTCAAATCTGAATTGTCACATGGAGAGCAATGATACGCACCATAGATGACTGCAATTCTTATATTACTATTTGTCACAGTTGGCTGTGTTCTGAACAAGATGCACAGCCATGGCCTACATTTTAAACTGATGTGTAGCAGCATGAGCACTGCAGCACTGCAGATTAATCTTATAATCTTAACAATCCATAAATTTGCAACTTGTGAATTTCTGAAAGTTGAAACAACTATTTTGTATTTCAGAACAGTGAAGACAAGTAGTTTGTTTTCCCAAGCCCCAATGGAGTTAGTCAGTGGATACGATCAATGTCCAGAATGTTTGGGAATTAAATGTTTGCAATAGGCACTTACGAAGTCTTGCCCTAACTGCACCGTAATGCCATTAGCAACATACAAAGTCCACCCTGCAGGATATGGAAATACTATTCAACAATTTATCACATATGCAGTTATTGCACAGCTGCAGATAGGAGGAAAGCAAGCAGCAGCTTTGGCTCCAGAGGCAACTCACAAGGAAAAGTTAAATTTATTCACTGCCTTGTAAAAGCAGGAACAGAAACAGGCAGAAGACTCCACCGATCAGTCCATAGGAAGAGGATCAGTGACTGCCTTTACTGCACTGGAACACAGATTAGAGAAGCTGGCATCAGGTAAGTGCCAAATGCATAAACTCTTAGCAGGATAAAATATAGCATGATAAAATATAGAGCTTGAGGGAGGCTAGTACAGTTGCCTCACATACACAGACAATTGCAGAGGTGCCATATCCTAAACTTGAGGCTCACTCCAGAAGGGAGTGCTGGGAGCTTGTCATTGGAAGATCAGAAAGTACAGCAGGAGCACAGCTCAGCAATGGTACTGAATATGCTGCAGACTGGTGTTAACATGAAAATCTGGATCCTCAAGATGCAATGCTTTAGAGCAATGCCTCCAGTAGAGAGTGAAGTCTCTTTTGTAGTAGAAGTTGATTTCAAGCCACACTGTACTAACTTGCAAAACAAATGATACTATACTGTATATTGGGAGAATAATCTGTATCTCCCATACTCTGGCATATTTGTTCCTGGCCTATAAGGAAATAATGCCTGCAGTAAGAGATGAAGTCAGCAGAGATCCTGCAGAGAGCACTTGAAACCCATAACAACAAGGTGTGGCAAATCACTGGGGCTGCTAATGCAGATGACAGGTTTGCTTGGCTCAAATGCGATTTTTAGAGCCTGGTAAAAACATGTTGCACCAGCTGTTGTTTGTACTTGTCATGATCTACTCCCCGCTACACGCATAGTGTGCGCTGTTAACTCTGCTGTGCACAGCATGCTCTCGACATTCCTCATCATGCCCGGCATGCCAACACACTCCCGCATCTTGCCACGAACTGCAACCAAGGACCACAGTTCCCATGAGCACTTGCATCCAACTGAGAGCACTGCAAATTGGATGCAGGTGCATCTCATTCACAGACACATTTCATGCTGCATTTAAAAGGACTCTCAGTTTCGCTAGGTCTTCACAAAGCATTAGTCTAATTAGCATCGGCTACTGCCAAGCCTTTGTATTCCGTGTTCGCTATTCTGTTTTTTTGGACTCTGCTTTTTCCCTGTTTGGATATTGTCTTTTTGCCTTCCCTATATTGCTCTGTTTGCCGATCGCCCAACTTAGTTTCTGCTGTTTGGATTACTCTTTTGCCTGCTGTTTTTGTACTTCTGCCACAGTGTGTTTAATAAACACTATTGTTTTTAATGCCATCTCCTAACCTGCGCATGTGTGCAGCCAAACCCCGCCAACATGACAGTACCTGTGTAGGTGGTTACATATCAGAACAGAGTGTGGGGAACCCTCTAAAGCATGATTTCCTAAAACTGCAAGGGGATCTTGACATTGGTTCTGAAATAAGGCGGCTGTTAGTGGGATGGTTCTCCATCCATGGAATGGATGGATGTTCTGGAGTACTGAAACTTGATAACAACAGATCAGTGACTACTCCACTGCCCCAAACCAGTTGGGTATACTGACTGTAGATGTGCAGTTGCTATTACAAAAAATGTATACAGACCAGCCTTCAAGATATTTTCTGATTCCAAATACAGAATGTGAAATCCAACCATTACTGATCTGAGTTTAGTGTTGACAAAATGTATGAGAATTACCTTAGTGCATATTTCATGACATGGATGACTGGCTGCTTTTTGAACCTTCCAAATAGAAGTTAATTAGCAAGACAGAGTTCCTCTTTTCAAAGTGAGTGTGAATGGCTGTCTCACTCTCTGTATTAGACCCACGATACATTGGTAATCTGTCCAGGGTGTAACCCACCTTTTGCCCAATGTCAGCTGAGATTGGCTACAGCCTACCTGCACCTGCCATGGATTTAAAAAATGAAAAAAATATTATTATAATTTTTTTTATTATTATTATTATTTTTTTTTATTATGTTATTGTTTGTTTTCAATTTTTCATTTACTGGTCCTGTTTCCACCTCTGATTCACCATGTGCATATCACCTGATTGTGTTCATCTGGTTTCTTTTTAGTTCCTAATTAATTTGCCTATTTATTCTTTCCTGTATTGTAATGTCTTTGCAATGTCTTGCTTCATATATACATATACAGTACCAGTCACAATTTGGACACAGCTATTCATTCATAGTTTTTTCTTTATTTTGACTATTTTCTAAATTGAAGAACAATACTGAATCTCTACTCTACTCTGAAGCTCTACTCTGAAGCTCTACTCTGAGGCTCTACTGACTGTCTCAGCTTCTTTCCCTGTCTCTAATGGCAAGCTCAGACACCCATGAGCGAAAGCTCATTTCCACAACTTGTATCAATGATCTTGTTCTTTCAATCACTACACAGTGCTCATGGCCATAGAAACATAGGGTAGGGTAAGTAGGAGCCTTTTGGGTCTGACAAACTGGTACAGTGTAAGCATCACTGATTCTCATGCCCACCAATTCATACTTGGCTGCAAACTGCTCCAGTGCAAGCAGGAGGTCACAGCTCAATGAGGCCAACAGGAATACATCATCTGCAAAAAACAATGATGCAATCAGGAGCCCACCGAACATCCAATATTATTTTAATCAGTTGAGTCCTATGAAAGAAAAGGTAGTTTTGAAATAGATCTGAATTTTTTTTTTTTTTGAGAAGAGCTTTCACAATTGAGTGTATAAAACAATGCAAGAGATTAAGTAGCTATTTAAAATGGACAACACAAATAGGACCTGTTATGGGAAGCCTTTGCTTTAACAGGTGTGGAGCAACAGCATTGCAAGGCTAAGGATATAGGATCAAACAATGTTTGAGGTTAAAATAAGGACAGAAATTTTAAAAGACAAACTGGGTGACTAAAATGGTTTTAAATTGCGAAACTTTAAAGTAATAAAAGTAATTTTAACCTTATGAGATCTCTCTCTCTCTCTCTCTCTCTCTCTCTCACACACACACACACACACACACACACACACACACACACACACACACACATTTTGGCAATACAAGCTATATTTATCCTAGTTAAAATATGCATAATATGGTATGTTTGTAAGTTGATGGCTTCACCTTAAAAGAATTCTAAACACACACACACACACACACACACACACACACACACACACACACACACAGTTTTTCCACTTTGAGCTTTTCTGTTTGTTGTCCTAACACCAAAAGTGACTAGTTAAATAAAATTTGAATAATGAATATTCATGACTGTTTTCTAAGTAAACAAACTGAAAATGTTTTTTTGTGTGTGTGTTTCTAAATATGCATTCTGTTCCTTTTGTGCTTTTACCATATTTGCTTGGTTGCTTTTTCTGTTTCTTTGTGGTTTGTTTGCACAAAGCTTGGCATCAAGATAAAGCCATTCCTTAATCCTCTCCTATGGAGAGGAAAAGGAGGGAAACAATAAGTAGGGTAAGTGGCATAGCCTGCCTTCAATATTCCACTCAGTATTCACTCTCAAAGCAGCTTATCCATGACAGGTTTTACTGCCATGATCACTTGGACTGAGTTCAGGAAGTAAGTATTCAATTCTAATTATTCTTATTTTAAAACCATATAAAGATCCCACAATGTGTGCTAACTACTGTCTACAATTATAAATAACTACAAAAAATAAAATAATAATAAATAATACGCCACCAATTTAGGATTTTGCAATTAATACATTAGCCTACCAAGCTATCGTGTGCTATAAGTGTGCAAACATGTAAACATAGAAAGTTCATAGAAAGCATGTGATTAAAAATAAATTACAAAAGAAAAAGAAGTAAAGTGTTTCTTACGGTATCACCACAACACAAGGCGTTTACATGATAGTGCTTCTCTTTTGGCAACAATATTTGGAATAAATGAAATATACAGACAAGAGTTAGTACTGAATTGCTGCCAAAATGCTAACAATATGCTGCCTGTTACTATACTGCTTCTCTTGTATATATGGCAATGATGAATATTGGCAGATTGATATCAGAGGTAGGCAAAGCCGAAGGCTGGGAATTCAGAACAAGTAGACGTTGCACTTTTTTTTTTGACTCAGTTTCATAAGTTTAACAATCTGACAAACAAAACAAACCCTACTCCTTACTGAATTTAGCAAAACATTTTCATTGGTAAGTCTGTTGAAACATAATGAATTTATGCTAGTGTGACACATGTCAATGTTGTAACCATAGGATGCAGTACTATGTCGGAATCCCACTTCCTGCAATGACTGAGGCACTGCTTTGGCAAAATCCTCTCAGAATCAGGACCATGCGGGTATGTGGAATCAAGTGACTTTAATATGGGACAAGCACTAGCATTTATCACTGAAATATATATCTACCGCATGCATATACTGTATATATATATAAATCTGAGAGGAGGCCCAAATCTGTTGGTCAGGCCTTATGTTTAATTCTCTCCAGTCTCTCCTTATAAGCATGAGAATCAAAAGTCTTTTCCAAAATAAGGTTAACAAAATTAGCAGTGTCTACCACTTTGTGTTAAAAAGCAGCTTTACCATTCCAATACTGGCATTTTGTTTTGATGTTCAGCCCCTTTGAGAGCCCTCTTAATCAGCATTTGAATAAGTTATGCATCCAGGTGGGTCGAGTGAAGAATGCACCATCCAATAAACATTAAGATATTTTTTTCTACGCAAAACCCACCTGCCCACACTTCCATATACCCTCAGACACACGGCATCTAGGCAGGAGTCAAAATGTATTAAAAGCCTCTTGTCCAATGAGTGTTAATCTTTCCTCCTATCAAAACACAGTGTACTTGAATCTGCCATAGAAGCCCATAGAAACCATGCATTAATGGATTACTTTCAGTTGTGTGTTAGGAGATTTTCAAGCAGTTTGCTCTATTCTCCAAAAAGAGTTGCATTAAATGAAAAAAGTGCAATACTTCATTGCTAAAAGTACGTTTGATAATTTGATATGCTAAAATATTGAATTTCAGCATGTGGGATGAATAATGCAGACACTTTTCATTGGCACATTTTAATTATATTTTAGGGAGGCCAAGCTTCCCATGCAGACTTAATGCAATCACATGTGGGGAAAACTCTGACAAAGCTGAACGAAATACAGTCCTGTGCAAAGCTGTGATTTAGCCCAACATGCACTAGGAAGACTCAAATAATTTCTTTTACGTACTTACAAGTTAAAGCAATGGCTTAAAATCTACTGACTTTTTTGCTGAGGGTGCAAACACGGTATGCATGTTCATATATTCTTATGAGGGGCCGTTTAGGAAATAATTCTGACTTTTGTTACAGAAACACATGAAACACACACTCACATTCACATGTGAAACATTCACACACGCATCCATACTACTGAAAACTCACACACATATATGTGAAACGCTCATGTAGACACATGTGAAAAACAGTCACACACACATGAAATGCTCACGCAATGAGAAATGCTCACACACGTGAAATGCTCACACACATACAAGTGAAGTGCTCACACACACACACACATATGAAATGCTCAGACACATACATATGAAATGCTCACACACATATGAAATGCTCATACAGATGTATGTGAAACAGTCTTGTGAGCTTTTTACATGTGTGTGTGTGTGTGTGTGTGTGTGTGTGTGTGAGCATTTCATATGAGTGTGAGAGTTCGTTTCACTTGTATGTGTGTGAGCATTTCATAAATGTGTGTATGTGTGAATGTGTTTCACATGCATGTGTGAGCATTTCATATGTGTGTGTGAATGAACTTTTCATATGTGTGTGTGAGTTCGTTTCACTTGCATGTGTGTGAGCATTTTATATGTGTGTGTGTGAGCATTTCACTTGTATGTGTGTGAGCATTTCATATATGTGTGTATGTGAATGAGCATTTCATATGTGTGTGTGAGGTCGTTTCACCTGTATTTGTGTGTGCATGTATTTCATATGTGTGTGTGTGAATGAGCATTTCACATGTGTGTGTGTGAGCATTTCATATATGTGTGTGTGTGACTGTGTTTTTCACATGTGTCTATATGAGCGTTTCACATATACGTGTGAGTTTTCAGTAGTATGGATGTGTGTGTGAAAATTTCACACGTGAATTTGTGTGTGTGTTTCATATGTCTTTGTGTAACAAAAGTCTGAATTATTTCCTAAACAGCCCCTCGTATAGTCTGTCATTTCCCTTAGTCTGTATTAATGCACTTAGCTAGCTAACTACTTCCTTATGCATTATTACATTATGTTATCTGCCAACTATTAGTCTGGTCATTTAGGTTTTCTGGCTAGGCTAGGCAAGGACACTGGGGTTGTCACATATCAGGCTACTTGATGAATAAATGTTTGGACCGTTGTCCATATCTGTAAATAGAAGTTACTTTTGAGGAATAACTGTGTTACTACATGTGATTGTACCCTCAAACCTTACTCATTGATCCCATGTAAGAACACCAAAAGTAACTTGCAACAATAAATTGAAATTCTATGACTTCATCATACCACTGAATTGGCCGAGCACATGCTGACTGAAAGAAGCAGATGGTGCGATGCGGTAGGCAGGGAACAATTTGTCTTAATTAACCTTTTTTTGAAGAAGTCATTAATGTCAGTGGAGCAATGTTTTCAGAGTTTGAGAGCAGAAAAGCACAACATCCCAGGTTAAAAGTAACAGAGAGACATATCAGTTTAGAGTGAGAGAGAGGGGAAGACAGGGAATGAAGGTCTAAATGAAAGGTACGCTATAATATGTGGACTCTAGACACATTTGTAGTTCTTCCCCAAACTGTTGCCACAAAGAAGCAGTGGAAGCACACAATTGTATAGGATGTATATAGGATGTATAGGATTTGTATGCTATAGCTTCTTGCTAAGACTTGACATGATGCCATGGGATGATGCCATTCTTTACAGTGCACTTGCCCCATACCCCTTCACCACTCCATGACTAAAATGCTGCACATGCTATTGTGCAAAAGATCATCACTGAGATGGTTTCATGAAGCAGTAGCATGAAGACAAACAGCTCCACTTTGTGCAACCCACAAGCACTGTAATTAATGGATAAGTTTCATCTCCACTACTGGCGTATCATCATCATCAGCATCATCATCAGCATCATCATCATCTGTCTTTCCATATTGATTTATTTAAACATCCAACATGTGAGCTTACTTGATCGTGATGTGGCTGATTGAACGGGTCAGAATTGCATAACGATTAGAGTTAATTATTTATTTAAATGAAGCATGAATTAAGTAACAGTAAGTAAGATTCAAATGCATACAAAATAATTGTCAATAATAATAATAACAATAATAATAATAATAATAATAATATAACGTCAGCATGGACAAAGTTAATTTACAACCGATTTTGTGTGCAATGTTAGTTGATGGGTTTCAGAAAATACTAGTTAATAAAATAACGTTATTAAGATAAATTTAACAAAGCATCACAAACCTTTTGCAAAATCCACGGCGGCCAACTATGTGAACTTCAAACTTTTGACTATTTTTCAAACATAAAACAATAATTATTATATGATTAATGAATTTATTGATTATAACACAGTTTGTCTGCCATCCTAATTAATTAATGATTTCTTTGTTAAAACATTGTGTTGAAGTAAATGAAATCCCAAGGACACAAGTTTTGGCTAATACACATTTAACATAAGTAAGTGATGTTTAAGTGACATTAATATGAGCTCCAAGTTACAGTGACTGAAACTTAATGTATGAATGATGATCTTCGCAGGACAACATAGCATGACCTAAGATGTTTTTGCTGCACAGACCGCCACAGAAGGACTGTACAACAGTCTGCTGTCAGTTTGATGGATGACCCTGTTCACAAAGAAGAACGGTAGCAAGAGCAGAAAAAAATAAAAGAGATCAGAAGCCTCACCTATCATTTATATTTAATTGCAGAAGTATGAAGCATACATTAGGCTTGCAGATTTAGCTGCATGGATTCTGGAGGCAAATTGAAGAGGACAGGGCCAGATGGGCTGTAATGTGAGCTCTAAGCAGACATGTCTAAGATGTGAGAATGATTTGATTTACATTCAAGTAGAAAAAGTATATCCAAACAGAAATGAGGCTCTTCTATGTTGGAAATAAGGCATCACTTACAGCAAGCATGTTTACTACTGAAAGCCAGGATCAAGACAAGTCTGTTTGCTGTTCCTTTGCTATATGCTTTATGGAGATCTATATATCAGAATTTTTGGGCAATTTTAAGAAATGATGCTGAGTCATTTAAGAGTACTGCATATCTGGAGCAAGTTGTTGCTGTGATTGACCAACAAATGGAATTTTTGTTTAGGCTTCAATTCATGACCCTACGGAACCCCCGAAGTGACATGGGGGGGAAAAATATGGGAGGGGGAAAAAAAATTGGGGAGAAAATTTTTTTTTGGCAGTTTCTCGGAACCTCAAGTTAGTTTCTTGGGATCCTGAGAAACATCGTATGCTTTCATTCTGGTCGACGTACTTCCGGGTCACGTGGTTTTCTCTTTAAACGACACGCGCCTCGAAGTGGGGCTTCATTCGGCACGCGCCCTTATACTAGATATACTATATACTATAGATATAATATACACTAAAATTCAACAAAGTCTCAAAAATAGTAAGTACATCCCTTCTCGTGACTGAAGGTGACTGAACTGTACTGAAAGGAGCGATGTTGAAAACAAAGGCATTACTATTATGTTTGATGAAAACGTTGTTACTATCAAATTTGTAACATTTAAGAGGAAGTTGTTAACCTTAACTTAAGGTTTGATTGTCAAAGATCATAATAAATGAGTGATGAGGGGTATTTTTGTTGCTGACCTGGAAGTACATCGCCAAGAATGACAGCATACGATGTTTCTCGGGATCCCGAGAAACTCCCCCCAAAATTTTTTTTCTCCTCCCAAATACCCCCCCCATGTCACTTCGGGGGCTCCGTGTGATCCTATATAATAAGTGTTATTATAAGAAATTAATTTGATATTATAAAAGAGAGAGAGAGAGAGAGAGAGAGAGAGAGAGAGATCTTCCTGACAGAATCAAGTTTTGAATTGCATAACTAATAAGTAGATTTGATCTTACTTAGACTTCCCTTCTCTCCAACCCCTCCTAACTCAACCCCCAACATAACCAACCCAACAGTTATTGGTTTGGGAACCCTTTGGTATTACGTGGATTACTGCAATACTTTTATTACTCATAACATGTGCTATGATCTTCATCCAAATCATAATATACTGTTACTATTAGTCATAAACTCATAATAAATTAAAATAGTTGTACTTATTTTTGTCAATACTGAATACAATGTTTAAATATTCACATTCTAGGTTTAATTAAATGGGTTAGCGTCTTCTCCAGAGGCTCACTGTAAGGCGCTGATCTCTAAAAAGTCACACAAAGTCCAGTTATTGACAGAGACTGCGCTTCTTTAAGAGAGAGATGTTCATTGTTGGTGTAGGAACTAATACACTAAAATTCATCATCACTGTTGTGCAAGTCTTATCAGCAGCTGCTGAAAACATGGAGGTAATTGGAAGTTATTGCGGTCTAAGGAGATTCTACCAGCCGGGACTGTGAATTATTAATTGGTGTGTTTCATTAAGACATAGAATTACAACTGTATGTGTGTTATTAGACTAGACAATATGTGTTTGTTTATTATGACAAAATAAATGATGCAACTAATGATGAAATCCAAGTAACAGTAAGTTTTTACTTCAACTGTATGTTCACATGGCTATTAATGTTAATGAATAGGTGTACAACTACCTGCTAGAATGAACACTAAGCTACAAACACATAGGCAAAAGTATATGGACATTTTTTAATTCATGATACAATGACAAATTAATTAATTGTTTGCTTCTGACCTTGAGGCAATGGTTTGGGGAAGGCCCTTTACTGTTTCAGCCTGACAATGTCTCTGTGAATAAAGTGAGGTCCATAAAGAAATGGTTTGCAGATTTTGGTTTACAAACTGAATAGCCTACACAGAACTCTGACTTTAATCTCATAAAAAAAATCAACTTTTTTTTTTATGTATTACTACATACAATTGGCATTAAACATATTTTAAGTGGGGATTAATGCAACTTGACTTGGGTATTAGAGAAATGTACAGTATTCTGTAGGTTACAGCAACACTTCCCAAAATCTTTTCCAGTTTATATGACATTTGACTTTTCAAACTTTTTCATTTGTCTTTTCACATCTTTTTTCTCAGTGTACAGTTAGAAACATTTGTTACAGTGAGTACCATCCAGCATCTTCTTTGTGTGTAATATGTCTATTTGATTCAACTGGATAGTTAGAGTGGATAGCATAAAGAAAACAACCTCTTCACTTCAAAGGCTGATTACCTTCATCTGCCATTGGCAACAAATTAAAACTTAAGCTTATTTTATGAGCCTTCTAAGTCTACACACTTATTTTGAAGTCTAAATATATGTTGCCTTAAAGTACACACAAAGCGGGTTACACACAATACCATAGCGAAGATGTGGGCATGGATAAATGATGTGCATTGTTTATACTGCAGAGACATTTGATGAAAGGTTGATACATTAATATACATTGTGAGTTTACAACAAAAAGTTGATATTCATCATACATAAAGTTGTACAAATAACTTATGAAACTGGGTTTCATCAAACACAGGAAATCCTCAACCTCATACATATATGAACAAACCTAATTGTGAAGATTATAATAGATGTGGCATGATTTTTTATTTAATTTGTTATGTAAACACCATTAAAACTCTATAATTACTGTTATGAAATGAAACTCAACCTAATGGGGAAAAAAGTAGGTAAACTAATTCAGAATGAGGATGATGATTTAGCTTTTTTGAGCCCTGTTTAATTGCTTAACACTACTAACCTGACTGAAGTGCAATGGTTGTCTTATCATATTTAAAGTAATAAGTATTTAATTTACTAAAAGAATTGACATACTTAAAAACAATTGCCATATTAAATAATACTTATTGTCTTTGCCTTCTCTTCATAACACACGCATACAAAAGATGGTGATGACAGAATCAAGAATTAGCACAGTCTACTCCATCTTCCCGAAAGGCCAATGTAAGCTGAATAACAATGACAAGCAACATTCTCACTTCCCACTCTTGGTCATGCTGTGCCACGCGGAGGTCTCGGACTCACAGCAGTTGATCAGTCCACAGAGCACCACATTCATCTACCATGACACACTGACTCTCCCTTTGGAGGACAGTGAAGAATCTGGGACAGCATCCAAAAACCAGAAGGAGTGATGACAATGCAAGAGGGAGGTCAGCAGGGTTGGGGTTTGTGTCAATGTCTTATATGGATCATAAGCATTGAAACCTATGTGTTCACAAAGTCTGTTAGGAATAGTGCTATTTTACACATAACCAAGCCAGTGATGCATTCAAAATAGATAAGTAGATAATAAACCAGTGCCTGGTAAATAATTAGCCAGTTAGGAGCTGCTATACTTCAGATTAATGGAGTTATATTTTGATCCAGCTTATCATAGGTGAAGAACATTATTATTATGTTTAAAGCTTGATTATGCAAAATGCCTGTTATTTTATTTATTTGTTTGTTTGTTTGTTTTGGGAGCGGTGTTTGAAGTGAAATGGAATATATTGCTCCTTAAGCATGTCACTGCTTTAATCCTATGCTTAGCATTGTACTTATCAGAAATCATTTACAAAGGGATCTCCAGTGGAACAAAATACTTGGTGAAATGACCATGCCAAAGCTAAGATTATAGTTATGCATATACAATTTCATGAACATTTGGATTGATGTGTGTTGTTTGGAGTCAGACAATTGCACTTTTTTTTCATAATTTGTATATTTTAAAAGTCTTTAAATAAATAAAATTTATTATACCTCTCCCCACCTGTAAACGTAAATGTTTAGAATAAACAATAAATCACTAGAAAAATGGTTGTATGCAAAAGTGCACACAACCATTTACATTTACATTTATGGTATTTGGCAGATGCCCTTATCCAGAGTGACTTACAAAAGTGCCCTGAAGTCTCTATTAGTAAATACATTCTGATACTGGTTCACTAGTACCTGGGCTAAGAACACCATCAGTCTAAAAAATCTGTTCACAGGTAATACAGAAGAAAGCATGCAGAAACCTTTTTTTAAATGAAGAATAAATACTGAAAGTGCTAGTTCAAGTACTTCCATAAGAGGTAGGTCTTTAGTTGTTGTGTGAAGACGCCCAGTGACTCAGCTGTTCGGACATCTAGGGGAAGTTCATTCCACCACAAAGGTGCCAAAACAAATGTCTTCCTTGTACCTTGAGGGATGGTGGAACAAGTCGAACAGTGCTGGAGGATCGGCGGGGGCAATGCGGGGTGTGATAAGTGCTTTGAGGTAGGAGGGTGCTGGTCCATTTTTGGCTTTGTAGGCAAGCATCAGTGTTTTGAATCTGATGCGAGCAGCTACAGGAAGCCATTAGAGGGAGCGTGCAGATGCAATTTTGGACAAGTTGCAGAGGTTGAATGGTGCTTAGAGGCAGACCTGCTAGAAGTGAGTTACAGTAGTCTAGTTTCAAGATGACAACAAATGTCTGACTAATGAACAGACTTCTTTCCAAGAGTTTTTGTTTCTCCAGTGGTAATGGATTGGCTGGCCCACATTTTCCCACATATTATGTGCCATTTTTTTATTGTTCAGTTAACTGCCTGGATAATTTATACATTTCAAAAACATTTATAAACTATAAAACATCTGAACCTCTAAAAAGTTTTTTTTTTTATATAAAAATGTAATAAATATCTTATATAAAGTATCTGATATATCAGTTGTTTCTGGGAGAGTCTGTACCTGTTTTAAAGGATCACATTCCTTTTTTTCTGCAGTCAACTAGGCTAAGTGTCAAAAAATATGGTATGGATTTCCTAGTTAAGAAATGCTAAATTTGTGAGGTTTATACTCACTGATGACAGTTATATCTTTGCCTCCCTTGCGCTCAGACATCATTTCACGTCAGAGTGACAGGAGCAGAGCGACAGAGCGAAGCATTCTCTAGAGAGCCTGAACATGCTTTATTCAACATCAGGTGAGGGGTGGATTTACTACATGTCAAATACAGTCCTCACTCTAACTGCTCCCATGAAATCTTTTGGCTGTCCAAATCATACTGAAAATGTCTTGGGAATATTCACTTGGGTTAGGTTAAGTGGCGTCTATGACGTACTGGCGGCGCGACCGCAGCTCGCAGCGGCCACTACGGATCCGAAAATCGTGCTTTTTTGTTTTATTTTGTTTTATTTTGTTTTCTTGGTGTGACTCCGACGGCACATGGACACCAAATAAACGGTGTTCATGTCTACCCACGAGAAACATTACTGGATATAAAGAAATACTTAAAAACTGACCTGCAGGAA
>JAQQZU010023610.1:0-14647 GCA_030068025.1 Parauchenoglanis punctatus | reverse complement strand
AGGTCAACTGGCTACTCAAAATTGCCCATAGGTGTGAATGCGAGCGTGTGTGGTTGTTTGTCTGTGTTGGCCCTGTGCTGGACTGGCGACCTGCCCAGGGTGTACCCCGCCTTCCGCCCGAAGATGCTGGGATTGGCTCCATCTTCCCCGCGACCCAGATGGATAAAGCGGTATAGATAATGGATGGATGGATGGATGGATGGATAGATAGATAGGTAGATAAAGGCACCCTCTTACATTCGCATCTTATCTTAACTTTCTCCACTCTTTCACTATCCTGTCCACTTTCGTTTCTCTACTCTTTTTCTCCTTTTATTTAGTTTTTTCTTTTTCCTTTCCTTTCCTTTCATTTCTTTCTCCTTTAAATTTTTTATCTTTTATTTAAATATACCCACCTAGAGTGGCGCGGATTTAATGTCCGTGCGCTGAGCTGTTTTTCCCACGGGCTTTTAATGTGTGAAGCCACTCACCAGCAGCGGATTGTCGAGCAACGCCCCCTCCAATCTTGGTAGCGACGGCCAATGCGATTGCGGTCCACTACCAAGAATGACCAGGATTTGCCCAATCAGACAGCCACCCTCTACCAGGATTTGGCCAATCAAAGGGCCGTCCTCTACCAAGATTTGCTGTTGAATCCGCCCTCGTCCATTGGTCAATCAGAGAGAGCTCTACCAGGATTTACTTTTGAACCTTAGTTATCATTTCAGACGGAATTACCTCATCTTGCTGCTAACCTGGTTTATATAAAGTAAGTCGTGCTCGATTTATGTCGATTCCTCCTTCGTTTCTTAATATTATGTTAAAGATTTCATTGTTGCTAAGCTAACGTAGCTGGAAACAAGAACAGAAGTTAGCTTTAGCCGTTGTGTTTAGGACGTGATCTGTGCCGTTTTAATAGTTTTCATTCATAAATTGGTAACTCGAGTTAACATCCATGTAACATTATTTTAGTGATGGGCAGTTTCAGTAGTGTGTCAGTTCATACGGATATATTTGGAAATGTAGTTTTTCATATAAAATATAAAAAACTAATAAATATTTAAATATTTATTAATATTGCTGTCCACATTAAAACGCAGGTCGTCAGACTCAGACCAAGCATATTCTAACTGATTTTTTTTCCATTTTTCCCCCCTAAATAAGCAAATTAATATTTTAATATTCATATTTTATAAAGTTTTATATTTTATGCAATGAGAACATTATATGTGATATTGTGGTATATTCTGCTGTATTCTGTATGTGGGGATTTCTTCAACCAGAAGCATTTTTGGCCTTGTGAACTTATAAAATAAAAATAAAATAAAAATAAATCATATTTATCACTGTCTCAAATTTATCTAATTTTAAGGTCCACGAGAGGACACACAGCCATAAAGATATTTTGGACGTTTCTGACATTTTTTCAATGAACAAATGTTTTTTCCACATCATCTAAATATATGACTGTTATTTACAAATAACAGTAATAAAATATAAATAAATATTTACAAATAGTATGACATATGTCACCCCGTAATAATACACGAGCACTACCTTTGCCAGTTTATACATCTTTACAATTATTTTATATTTGTGAATTGAATTCATTAAGTGTTACAAGGACCAAACAGATTAAGGTACATCCACCACAACCTGTAATATGTTGGCTTGTGTAGATACTGTTTTGAGGGAAATAAATTGTATTATTACATTAAGTAGGGAATAATGTCACAAATTGTGAAGAGGTGTTGAAAGTATCTTTAGAACTTTTTTCTATATGGAAATATTATTGTTTTGGAAATGACAATTAATGAACATGAATGTAGCAAATATAAAATTGACAGTAGAAACATGTATTTGAAACATTTTTGTTAAACTGTCATGAAACAGAGAAAATAATGCATTTTTATTAATATATAAACATAATATTACATATATATCTATCTTTACAATCCATTTTTATTGCACCCTAGATGACCCTAAACCCTAAATGACAAGATGTCATTTCTACCACAGGGTTGTATGTCGGAAATGATATTTCTACAGTGTTTTGTGAAGAACCGCAAGGTACCTTGATTGGTATTATTGTTAACTCAACAAAGAGAGAGGGGATTGTCCAAAATTATATGTATTTTTGAAAATATGACCAATGGACATGAAAGTGCCTGTAATGTAATGAACATTTCTGATAAACTGTTTCACCATAGATAGGTTTGATGGATAATGTGGGGAAAAACATTGCATAGCAGTACAATTTAAAATGACATGCATTTTATTTTTCATCGTTTTGACTTCCTGAAGTGTCTTCAGTTCTGGGTCTGAAAAGTTCCAGAAATCTTGTGGAATATGGGACAAAATCTTGCTTGTAGGTTATTTTTGTTGACATGTGAGAGGATTTAAATAATCTCACATTTGGTGCTGCATCCTCCTCCTCTTTAGGTATAATGACTAAAAACACAAACAAAAACATTGCAGATTAAGAAAGTTAAAGGAATAATTTTATGATGAAGGTACTGTACGTTGGAGTAACATGAATGTCTTTAAATCCTGCAATACTCAGAACCTGTGAAACGTTTAAACACCTACTCACTCAGTTTTTTTTCTTTATTTTGTCTATTTTCTAAATTGTAGAACAATACTGAAGGTATTGTTTGAAATAACATATATGGCACATATGTAAACATTTGTTAAACACAAAAGTGTTTTTAAAAAAATATATATATATTTCATATTTTAGATTCTTCAAAGTAACCATCATTTATCTTGATTACAGCTTTGCACACTATTGGCATCATCTTAATCAGTTTCATGAGGTAGTTACCTGAAATACTTTTCAGTTAACACCATGCCTTGTCAAAAGTTAATTAGTGGAATTTCCAGACTTCTAAATGTGTTTGAGACCATCAGTTGTGTTGTGTTGAGTTGTAATAATCCATATTATTTCAAGTTGATAAAGCTCAAGTACATACAGAGAAACGACAGTCCATCATTACTCTATGACCAAGTGTCTTTTAAGTAATAAAAATAAACAACTGAATTAGAATGTGTCTAAACTTTTGACTGGTACTATACATATTACATACATTATAAATCGAAGGACCGTCTAATGCAAACAAATTTTACATCTCCAAGCATCTGAAAACAGTGTTGTACTTGACACTTCATGATGAAGTTGTAGCAAACATGCTGACATCTACAATTTTTTTGACAACTTCTATATTTGCTTCCACTTCTAGGGTGATATCACTGAAATTTCCTAGAGATTGGACGATCTCTAACCGAAGCACTTCACAGTTAAACTTTCACACAAACACCAATCCCAAAAACAGACAAAAACACTGTTAAATCTATTTATACAGTGCTCATAAGTTTTCATACCCTGGCAGAATTTGTGAAATATTGGCCATTTTCTGGAAAATATTACTGACCACGCAAAAACTTTTCTTTATTTAGGGACAGTGCTAAGATGAAGCCATTTATCAATACACAAGTGTGTGTGCCCTTTTAAATCATAATAACCGAAACCCAACCCTAACCCAAATGGCCCTATTCAAAACTTTACATACCCTTAAGTTGTTGGCCTGAAAATATACACACAAACTGACACACAGGTATAAATGGCTATTAAGAACAAGTTTCCACATCTGTGACCTGTGTAATTAGTGTCGGTGTATAAACAGTCATTGGGTTTCTTAGCTGTTTTTTGGAATGAAATAAAGACAAAAACAATACTCAAACAATGAACAATTTCTTAGCTCTTGAGAGACCCCTGACTTACACTGACTTAGCTGGATATTGAGCCATGGGGAAAGCAAAAAGAACTATCAAAGACAGGCATGTAACAATTTACCCATTTCATGATTTAATTAGATTCACAATATTGGGTTCATAATTAGATTTTGCCGTGATATTAAAGAAAGAAAGAAAGAAAGAAATTAAACAAATGCAACATTATTTTCCTGTTCATCAACTTTAGGTCACAGACCCCCTTACTTTACCTTTCAGCAGTCTGTAACAATAGATTCAACAAGAAACTGGAGCTATGTTTAAATGAGCACAAAAGCTATTTCCCATTTTAGATCTGGTAATCACGGAATTAGAGCTGTTACTTCCACCTACAATGACTTCACATATATATTTCCGCTACTGTACATTATAGCTCCCTCTACTGACTAAATAATACAATAACAGCTAGGCTATTGCGGTCCTTTTATATTTCCATAGTTTTGAATCATTATAAATTTGAAAAAAGAAAAAAAAAAAGTTGTGCGTCATATACTACATATTTCTAGGTCAACTGGGTACTCTAAATTGCTCATAGGTGTGAATGCGAGCATGTGTGGTTGTTAGTCTGTGTTGGCCCTGTGGTGGACTGGCGACCTGCCCAGGGTGTACCCCGCCTCTAGCCTGAAGATGCTGGGATTGGCTCCAGCTTCCCCATGACCCAGATGGATATAGAGCGATATAGATAATGGATGGATGGATGGATTTATTAATAAATTTAAATATTATTAACCATGTCAGAATTGGGCCTCCATAAATGCTTCTTTATGAATAGTGAACTGAGGTGCTGAAAGATTGTCCATTGAGAAACCTTTTCCCTGGCAATGCTCCCTTTTTCTCTCACAGCTCTGTTCGAGTTAGAGGAACACAGCAGTTCACAGGAATACAGCTTAATCAGGTAAGTAATGTTTTTATATTTACATATAGTTACATTTCTGTTGCAGTTTAAAATGTTTAAAAAGACATGTATTTAAGCTATACAGTTTAAGGGTAAGACAGCTAGCTAGCAGCTAATTAGTGGTTAGCCTCAAGATTAAATCTACCAATAATGAATTAAGCTTACCTGCAAAAAAAGCAACCTCATTTAAGTAAAAATTAACATGTTACATCTGGCATACCGCTCAAGGTGTAGCTCTTCCTGTCTTTTTTTAAATTCCCATTTCCTGCTAAAATATTTTTAGCTTTCTAACTAAAATGCTACTGCACAGATTAGTTCTTCTTAACAAAGCCCAAATTTCAGCTAACATGATCTGTAAATCAAAACATTTTAAATTTAAAACATTGTAAATCAAACATTTCATCTATTTTAGTGTTTTTCGTGAAAACAACTTATTTGAAGTTGTAAAAAGCTTTAAGTTTTTTAACTTCTTTTTGTATGTTCTATGGATAATTTCTCAGTGAACATATTAAGACTAGCTTGCTGCTAGCTCATATGGCTAGATACACAAAATGGTGGCTAGTTAAAGAAAATGGCCATGAGATGCTAAAAAAAATGCAAGTACAGCACATAGAAAGCAGAGTATGACTGCTGAATGAGGACAATAAATTAAATATTCTTGTTGTTTTGTGCTTTTTCATCAGTAAAAAGGTCTTATTTTTTATGAATGTGAAACTAAGGATGAGGCAATCTCCTCACTTCCAGCAGCTGCAGAGGTGCAAACAGGGATGGAAACTTGTCACCTTTCAACACAAATCGCTGTTTCAAATCCTACATAGGTCTTATTTTATTCATGTAGATCTAATGAGTCTTTGAAATGGAGGGGATGTCTGGGTCTGAAGGGACAAAATCAGAAAGAATGAAGTGAGAATGCCTTCTGAGTTGTCAAAAAAGCACGTATGAGATGGCTCACTACGGGGATACACTCCTTTCTGCTCCTTTACATAATCTGTTACAGGATGAGAATATTACCTTCATGAAAATATAAGTGCTCATGTCAACCAAATGAATGGTAATACTCATTCAGTACAAGCATTATATATGAATGGTAATGAATATACACTCAGACTAACTCAAGGTGACAGTATGTAGATAAAATAAATATTTGCTGCCAATTTTGCTCACTGAAACTCTCCAATACCAAGTTAATTTTGCTTGCAATGTGCAAGCAAATGAGCAAATCATTTTCATTGTGTGGAATCGATTCCAAAGATTTGCAGTTGACTCAGTTTTCAGTGTCCAAGATTAGAGAATCGATTCTTTTTCGGATCGACCTGTGGACCAAAAGCAGGGTCGGAAAAATAGGGTTAGTTTAACTTTTTACTTTTTTTAAGCTAATTGATTCAAACAGTTTCACTACTTGCTGTCTAACAAAACATAACACTGTTATGGACAGTTCAAGCAGGAACATCATGCTTCTCCTCTCATTCCCACAAATGAATGATAATATTACTCACATTAAAACACAAGTTATGTCATGAGACCAGCAGGGTAGTGTCCTGTAAAGAGTTTCTTGCCATAGAGAAAATCCTACTGATGTTTCAGTTCCACCATATCGCTCAATTTTTTTTAATGAAGTGCGAAGGGTGTTTCATAACTAGTTTAACTAATAATGAAATTATTGGCAATTATTTTTCATATGGATTTTTATTGATTTTGTTGATTAGTTGTTAAAGCCCTTATGCAATTTAAAATTGTAATCCTATAAACAATCCCCACTTTTACTAAAAGTATAGGTAATCTAATTACAGTTTTTTTCTGTAACTATAATGGAGTACAGTTACCTTTTTAATATTCCATTACTCCCCAAGGCCCCAAAGGTGCATTTTTTCTAAGAAATTATTTATACAGTCAGTCTCCACCAGATGGCGTTGTCAATCCACTGTGGGGAATAACGTCACACAGCAGACCAATAGGAGCAAATTCACTGAGGTAAAGTAAATAAAGATTGTGAATTCAATCGTCATGGTTTTTAACTTCATACAACTAAAAACCACTCATGTGATATGTGTCATATGTGTTGTTCTGTAGGCAGAAGTAACAAAGAAGTCTGACCTATAAGGTTACATGTAGCCTGAAAACGTATTGTATTGTCAATTTAAGAAGTGCACCTAAAATTTGTGCTGGGGCTCCTACAATTTTTACTAAGGAGCACTGGTGCTACTAGTGGAAAAAGTTAGTCTGGAGCCCTGAAGGATCTACCTACCTGCTATCAGAGCCCTGCTATTTACGGTTAATGGTTCAAACAATACAAATGGTTCCTTGGAAAAAACAAGTGGAGAGGTCAGAGAGAAAGTGTAAGGGTGCTATTCCAGGATGCACAAAGGAAAACCAGGGTCTACATAGTCTTCCAAAGGAATTTAATATACATAAGTGTGGTTTAGCATTATTTTTGGGGAAGTCCCTAGAAAATTACAGCAACACATTACTATTGTGCTTGGCACATTTCACTGAAGTCAGTTTTAGCAACTTGGGGCTATAGACTTTGCTACAAAGTCATTGTAACATCTGTGACACAGTCACATAAATTTTAGCATCTCTTGAAATTATAAGATTTAATGTTGCACAGTACATTGTACACAATGTTACATTGATTACATATAATGTTTATGTATGATGAATGATATTCATATGTATACCTGTGTAATGTATTTATTTTCCACTGTGTTCTTTGGGTATGGATGTGGGGCATTTCTTTAAGGCCTCGCCCATCCGCTACCCCGATCACCGCACACCCAAGCTTATTTAGGTAGTTGCGTTAGGAGATTCAGCAAGTGCAGGCGTGCTGTTTGAATAGGTGGTGCCAGTGTCCTGAGCTGCGGCTATACTGACTGTAAAATTAGTCTCCTTGTTGTGTTTAGTAGCTGGCTAAACGCTAAGGAATGATAGGAACTGCTGTCTCGGGGGAGAGGTTAGAAATTACTATAAAAATTTTATAGGGATGGACTCATCGTTTTCCTTTAGTTTTGGATTTTTAATTTACTTTCTGTGGACTGTTGCTCAAAGGGGGGAATTCAAGGGTTTTGGTATTGCACGGGATATTGGGTGCAGTTATAATATACAGTGCTTAGCACGTCATTTAATTGAATTGTGTGGTGCGTCTTTTCTAGCAGGTGTGGAGCGCCATCTGGGTATTTGTTTATTGATGTTTCCTTAGTATTACTTTCATTCAAAAGAACTCTTTGTTACTAACTTACAACAGAGAAATCCTGCAACACATTTGAAATAAACACCACAAACTAACACTTAGCCTTCCAGACTTGGATTACATCACACAATCAGCTACAGCCAGAGCTTTCTTAGCATCCTTGACCTACAGTGAGTGGTGCAACCTAAAAGTTTGGACAACCAGGCCACCTCTGCCCAGCTTGTTGCAAAAAAAAAAAAAAAATGGGGGAGCTATGGACCAGCATTGCCACTCAAATGGAATATACAGACTGCTGTGTCTTAATTTTGACAGAAACAGGAACCCAGGCTATACCAGACTCAGTTATTCATCTACAATCTTATTCCATACACCACAGTGATTGGACATCTGAATCTGGTAAGAACAAGAAATATCTGTAAGAGCAGGGGTGGTGGTGTTACAAAGCTTATATGAACAAAGCATATATTTACAAAGCTTATACTGAAAGACAGAGCTCTACCAACTCCACCAAAATGAGAAAATTACCAACTTGCAATTGTCAGGATCTGCCCCTCACTGCAAGCGCACCGTGCATTGTGGACTCGGCTGCGCGTGCTGTGCTTTCATTATCTCAGTCCCATGGCACGAACTACAGTACAGGACTACAGTTCCCATGAGCACCTGCATTCCACCACGTAACTGTCAAGGGGATACAGGCGCATCCTAGTAACAGACAATTATGCTGTGTATATAAGGACCGTCAGCTGGGCTATGCTTTGGCGAAATATTAGACTAGCCCCCATGTGTGCTACTGCCGAGCCTTTACTCACGTTTTTTGTAATTCTGGTTTTTGGACTCTGTTTTCTGTTTTTGTACTTTGCTTATTGCCTAACATGTGATACTCTGTTTGCCGATCGCTCGACCCCAGCCTGTTATTTGGATTACTGTTTTGCCTGCTGTTTCTGTACCTCTGCCATTGTGTATTTCAATAAACACTTTGGTTTTACCATGCCATCTCCTAACCTGTGCATGTGTCCAGCTAAACCCCGCCGACGTAACAGAAATAACAATGTTTGTTTTCTCATAATAACATGTTAATTATTTCGTTACCTTAAGAAAACAAAGGTTGCTTTCTCATTATAACGAGGTAATTTATTTATTCATTTATTTATTTTTTCATTCATTCATTATCGTCAGACTGAATGAATATGAAATCACATTGGAAGGTTGCTTTTATCTTGGTCAGTTCTTGTTCTTACCATAACAACTATCCTTTTTAAGGTTTTTATTTAAGGCTTTAAGGCTTTATTCAGAATGTAGACAGATTTTTGTATGAAAGTAAGATATACTACTGTAGATGCACTGCTTAATGACAAGTACATTGACCTTTTTTCATCATGTGATTGTGGTATGTACTGTATGGATATATTTTAAAACCAACCTTTTTGCCCTGAAATACTATGTATTTTATAATATTACAAATCTTGTAAACATCATTCACAAGTACAGTATCATCTTTAAATGCCAACATTTTCACTGTTTGAGGAAGAACACTGCACCATTTACTGGATATCATCATGCATGTATATTTAAATGAAAATGCATCACACTGGGGAATGTTTTCACATTTATTCAGTCGGTCAATAATGAATGAAAAAATAAAATCACTACATTTTATTTTTCATTTACTCACTTATATTCATTTATTAAATTAATATTTACATAAAACAACATGAACAGCTAAAGCTTAAATTAAAAATTAATTAATTAAATAATTCATTATCAATGTGATTTGTTTTCAAGATAATAAGAAATTAAGTCATCATGAGGAAATTAGCTTTGCTATTTCGAGATTACAAAATTATTTTCTCATTATAATGATAAAATGAGTTTTATCCTGAGAACATTTTCTCATTATCACGAGAAAACGAAATTAAAAAAAATATTGCAAGCACATACTTTTGCGGGGTGTGCAAAGCCTTATTGAAAAAAACTCCTCGATTCTTTTTTCTCGTGTCATTTTAGCATGGTAAGCAAGGCAATTGTAGTAGGAAGAAGGAAGATGGCTGAATAAAATATAATTGTAGAATTAGACATATCACAGTTATGGCTAAGGCATCCAGCAACAACATCCTTTGTGAGGTGTACATTCTAAATGTGTGTGTGTGCTGTTGGTATGGGGTTGGTATGTTGGTATGGGGTTAACACCCACTGCTGGATTCAAACAATGTGGCTACCGTCAATTCTTCAAGCCATGTAAGAAATTGGATGTCCTATATCATTCTTTATCTTAACTCTGACAACACATAGATTTTAGTAATTGACCCACAACAGAATACAGCTCTTGGGGTTATTGGCACATAACATCAAACCAATGCCTAGGAATTTAGGGATGACCTTCATCTCCAGTTTAAACATTAAACCCTCTGCATTTACACTCATGAAAGCTTTTCTCTCTTACTTTTGGAGGGGAATGCACGTTTCATTTTTAGCTACACTTTTATTTCAGTTGCGCTTTTCAGCAGTCTTTCTCAACACTTTTTCTCGTTTCTCATGGCTCTCGCGTCTTCCCTCTCTATCTCTTCCACAGAGCTTGCTGAATGCCCATTTGCTGTTAAGAATGCATTGTGTACTGTTGTATTTGCATATTCTTGAAACAGAACACTGTTTAGACCAGTTTATGTCCTTCTTCTGTGAGGCTTTTCCAGTATAATTACAATGTTTAATATTAATGCATATACAGTTTTCATTTATGTTTATACAAGATAGTAGCTATGCTATTATTTTAGTGTTTACTCAAATGAAAAGTGCATGCTGCACCTAATAAGTTTAAAAACTTATTTTAATCATTCAGCATTTTGTGGTTTAAATTTTGTTGTTTTAATCTAGATATATTTTACTTGGACTATATTACTATTTTCATATTTTACTTTATAGTCTTACATTATATTTTATTTTATTTAGATTTTGTTTTTTATTTTTTTACCCCAGGGTAAATATGGCGATATGTTAATAATTTATTATATTGTATTGCAATATGACCATTCGCCAACTGTACATCATTTTTCAGCAAAAATATCAAATTTCCTCCAGAAATGAACAGGTAGCTACAGTGTATTACACCCATGAATATATCAATGAAGAGTCTGTATAATGGAGCATGATCTGCAGAACTAGCTTAAATAACTAGCTAGAACTAGTTCGGGTCACTGGTGGAAAAAACAGGGCTTTATAAAACTATAGTAAAACTATATAAAACTATAGTATACTATATAACTATATAAAACTATAGTAAAACCCAAAACTATAGTAAGCAGCAGAAAAAACATATGGAAAACAAGAGCAAACACAAGGAACAAAAGCAAAGCAAATGCATTGAGCTGAGCACAGGAGTGCAGCACTGGAGCTCATAAATGAGTGTGTTGGGAGCAGTGTGTGTTTTTGACAGGTGTCCAACAAGCACCCCTCCTGGCCATTGCTGTGATGTGATGTTCTTTTGCCTCTAAACATTATTTTCAGTGCATAATATATATTGTGATAAATACTGTCATCATGAAGATGTCAGAAAAATATCCTGATATAATTTGAAGTCACATCGCCCAGCCCTAATTTAAACCAAAATTAACTTTATGATATCTTAACATCTCACTAAGGAGTTAAAAAATGAACCTTTAAGATTGACGGAAATAGTGATTTGATTTATATTGTGATATATCGTGGTCTGAGAATGCAAAGCGTCTCAATTCCAGACATCAATGGAGGCCCACCTAGACTACATCATTGATCTGAATATAAACTACATAATCATTGGAGACACTCTGGCCATGTTTACATTACAAGCCTCACTGCTCAATTCTGATTTTTTTTGCTCAGATCGGATTTGCCTATATTGATGGTTCACATTCATAATTGCACTGACCCAGCTCTAAATGTAAGGAGAATGCAGCCGTCACCTGTGTCCAGGAGCGGAAATTTGAAAATAAACAAAAATAATTCCCAAGACCAATTTCTGAGGGCAACACAAATGATGCTGCCAAGAGTACTGTACCTGTATTAAAGGAATATATAGGAAATCCTTATTAGCATTATATGTCAGCTACTAGATAACTGACAATAAAGTGATAAGGATTAGCATGATCAAATGACACCACAGCATTACACCACAACATTTGCATGGACCTACATACTTCATTCCTTCATCATTAAGATTCTGTCAAATTGCTTTTTATATAACTGGAACTTTACTAACTTACTTGGAATTTTGGGGCACTGAAAAACAATCCCTTTTTTCTCTGTCATTTTGGCTGGCTGACAAAACACACACAATTTTCCCAAAAAGAAATGAAATTAACATTTGTAGGGACTTAGATCACGGTCTTTAATATGACACCACACAAACTCTGTGTAGTCATCTAGTAGTCTACGCAATCTACTGAGTGGTAAAAGTAAAGAAACTTGTTTTACACATTCATTGTTAAGTGAAGGTTTGCAGACTACTCTAGCCTCTCCACTTACAGATCTTGATGGCAAACAGTTTGTCAGCTGTAGCTCTACTCCACTGTTGTTTTGCTGTGCTGCCGATGTTCTGACGATTTGTGCTACCTTGACAAATAAATAACCCCTCAGTGAATGCGTTTAGGCAAAAGCCACATAAAATCCAATGTGACCCTTTTCATTCATGTCACATGGCCACAAATCCGATACATACAGAATTTAGGACCACATATGACAGTAACTCAAATCTGATTTGAAAAGATCGGATTTGTGTGTCAACACAGCCCTGAAAAGATCAGATTTGTGTCACATTAATGCTGAGCATACACTAGAAGACTTTGAAAAGACTCTTAAGGGTCTGAAACTCTGTCACAACTAAAGACAATACACAGAGTTTTTAAATCACAGACAATGATTTTGCAAAGACTAGGGAATCTTGCAGGGTCACTAATTGCAAAACTGCAACTACACTCCTTTTGAGATTATTTCTCATCATGCTCCTGTACACACTTTGCTGCTACCTGTTTGGTGATGGAGTGAGCTAACCCTAGGTTTTCAGACATCCCATGAATGAATGACACCTGTTAAGCTCACCTAAGAGTTGTTTACAGTCATTTATCCCACCATGGCCAATACAAAACAGTGCAGCAAGCCACACTGTCATTATCTTTATTAATAATTAGTCATTTTGTCCTAAATGGCCTCTCATACCAACCAGTATGCTCTCTCACTCTGTCGCTATATGCATGCACACACATACACATATGCACGCACATACACTCTCTCTCTCTCTCTCATTCATGTGCTGACTCTCAAAAAAATGTTTTTCAGGATATTGTATATAATTTGCTGGAGTCAGGGAGCTACCATCAATATGCAGGAGACTCCCAGAGACATTAGGTGTAAGGCAAAAAATCTGATTTGAGTCACTTTGGCCCTGTTTATACTTGGTTTTAAAATGTTTATTGAGCAGTCAAGTCACAAATGGACAGCCGAAATACATCGTTGTTTACACCTGTGTCTTTCATGCGTCTCCAAGGTGTCCAGGGGATCACTTTGTTCAAATTTTGTCACTGCCTACATCACTTCCGCTAGAAGGTCATAGTTCCCCATGCACAGTTATATTGAAACCTGCAACATACCTTCATTATTTTCTTGTACTCCAACTACGTACATCGGTGCTTCTTTCCATTTTATTCTAGCGTGTCGCGCTGTTACCAAACCAATCACCTACTCCCGCATTAATGACGTATTCTCCTGTTACGTCCGTGTCGGGGACCCATGGCGTTTACGCTACGGAAGGTATGAGGTCAAATACGCCCCAGACCACCTCGACAACTGGGTTGAGTGAATGGGTTTCGGAGGTCGTGTACACTAGTATTTAGCGTTGTTCAGTTGTGGTCAGATCGCCCAAGATTTCATTTGCGGTCCTAGATGGCTATGCATCGTATTCGTAGCCTTGCGATATGAATGAGAACGGTCAGACTGGAATTCATGTGGCGTTTTGGCTATACGCATACGCTGGGCTGGCTCCTTTCACGTACCCACACATCTCTTGGTGCAGCAGTGCCAGCAACAGCTGCGAAATAGCAAAAGCTAGCCGCCTGGCTTTTATTCGCCTTCTCGACCTGATCATGTACAGATGACGAACTGTTTGATGTTCTCCCGAACAAAATGCGATGCTAGCATTATGCTGATGCATTAGATACTAGCGCGTCCATTTTCTCGGTTTTAATACTTTGTCATTTCAGAAAGACGCATATTAATGCCAGATGTGAATAAGTAATAGTAGAATAGTACTCACAAAGACCTCGTTTTGCGCTGTTTAATCCCCGTAATTGTTATTCATTGTTTAAAGTGTCTAACTAGGAGATTATTGGCCGGGTCTGACTTACCTCGTGTGTCGCATTTGTAGAATGTATAATATACACAAGACCCAAGCAAAGTCCAGGTTCCGACTGCATACATCAGTGCTGTTCGCTTATACCACTTCATCCTACCAAATGACATGGTCTCCTGTCGTTTTACAGAGTTTAATAATTTTGAATATATAGTTAAGCTCGACTTTCTGCAGGTTTTGGCTATTCAGTCATGGCCTGTCTTTGTAACATGCATGTGCGCCTGATAGGATAAGCTGCACTGCCCATGCGCAGTAGAGAATGCGAATGAACGAATCACCCAAGCGAACGAACTGAAATTGGATTGATCAGCGATTCGTTCTTCTGACTCTTTGCCTTTCTACTGATTTTCATCTCTATAAAACAAAACAAAACAAAAAAAAACAAACAAGAAAAAAAAAAAAAAAAAAAAAAAAAAAAAATATA
>JAQQZU010023609.1:0-14656 GCA_030068025.1 Parauchenoglanis punctatus | reverse complement strand
TATATAGATAAATGTATAAGTTTATATTCAGAATTGATATACTTTTGTGAAGCTGCTTTGAGACAATGTCTGTTGTTTTGAATTGAATTGAATTGAATTGTATTGCTATGTGTTGTGTACCATTGTCCTAGAGAAATAATATTTCATTCCAGTGTATACAAGCTATATATATTAATGACAATAAAAACCCACTTGACTTAACTACAAGGCATTTTGTACAAAAAGAATTGTTGTATGTTAGTGTAATTAGGAAGGATGAGTTAAATGAGAGAGTGCCCCCTAAGAGTATCAGAAGGAAAGGAAGTTAAGGGAAAGGATTTAGTAACAGGCAGAGAAATATGAAAATAACACAGCACGTTTTTGCATCCAAGTGAAGTGTCAGATTTACTATGTTCAAGACACTAAGGCCCAGACTGTATCAGAAACAGGAGGTGTAGCACTGTGGGTCCCTGTCTGATTGTTCTCTTCTAATTACCTTCACCACTGCTGGAAGCCAGTATCAGCCTGATCAGCTGGAGAGGTATGTGCTAATTACACACAGGTTGAGCCATAATATGAGGGCATACTCCAAAGGTGGAACATGAGGCACCACATGGAGCACTAGCTTCAGAAAATATAGACTAACGAGATACATCATGGCTGTCCAGTAGCTTTTGTTATGGTTGCACTTGCTGTCTGCTTCACAACTTTCCCTAGGCACTGAATTCATCATTATGTAACAATCAACAAAAGTTTGCCAACATAAGAAGTTGCATTAACTTCTGCTCTAACTTGATCTACATCAGTGTAGATTTATAATGGCGCTCTCCAGAGCCATACTTTTATTTTAGAGAAGTTTAAATGCATTTCATTCATCAGCAAACAGTAGAGTTATTTACTATTGCATCCTCCAACCTCAGTAGGCAGTCATTTTGTGACAGTTTCTGTCCAAAATCAACTTAGCATGATACAATTTTTGCAAGATTCATGAGAAAATTTACAAGATTTGTTAATGCCTTAATTATTTAGCAAATTAGATTATAGCCATTTGAATAAATAGCCCCATGTGTAACTGATAATGCATGCCAATTTAATCAAAATAAAATCTCTTGGTCATCATTAATAGCAAGAACTTTAATTCCTTGAAAGTGTATTTATAAAGTTGTATTACAAAATAATATTTAACTCCTATGCAGTTTGGTTCTTCACAACATGCTACATTATATTTGTTGTATAGTTGTTTGTAGCACATTGCATTGTGTATTGAGGGCTCAATTCTCCCATGCGTGTAAAAGCATGCAGCTTCGCACTGCTCTGTGCTAAGTCTACATGTATTCTCCCCTCAACTTAAGTTTGTGACATAGGAGGAGTGTAGTGTGAAGTTTTGGTGCAGGGGAGGGTGCTTCGCATCTGGTTTCGAGATCCATGGCTTTCGAGGCTGAGGAGGCGGCAGTACTCCATAGGAAGATCCGAGGAGATCCAGCAAGCCAACATTAAACCCAGAAAAGTCCTCATGGCGAGTCTGTATCCAGAACCATGCGAAGAAACAGAACAGAAAAGAACATGTCATTCACAGCTCAAAATTCACTCACCCTCTGATGCTACCACCTCCTTTTTATCCGCCGCTGCCAGCTGGAGAGTGGCAGAAAATCCTCCTCCAGCTGTGCTGGATTTAACAGCCCCACGTCTCTTGTAACTTCGCGGTGATGAAGAGGGAGGAATTCCTGTGGTGTGATGCTTCTAGGGTTTCCCAGCGGGGAGGAGCGCTTACTGTCCGTAGACAGTGGGGCTGTCTAGTCACAGACATCACAGTGCCTCCCCCAAGCTCCAAGCCAGGAAAGAGCATCAGTGTTGCCGTGTCTGGCCCAAGGCCAATGCAGCACCTGCAAGACAAGCCCTGCAATGATAGAAACAAGCGTGTGATTTTACTGTTTGTGTCTTTGTTTTTTGCTAACCATTGAAGTGGTGCATGATCTGTGAGGAGGGTGACTGGCCATCCGGTGAGATAGTATTGTAGTTCTTCAGTGGCCCATTTGATGGCCAGGGCTTCAATGGCCGTGTATGGCTGCTCAGTGGGGGTCAGCTTCTGGCTGATGTGCTGATGTACAGGATTGGGCGCTCTTCCCCGTCAAAATCCTGAGCTAGCATTGCACCAAGGCCAGACTCCGAGGCATCCATCTGGACCAGGAAGGGGTGCTTGAAGTTGGGGTTCTGGAGAACCGGCTGGCTATGGAGGCAAAGTCAGGGACAAAACATCAATAATACCCGGCCAGCCCTAGGAAAGCACATACGTGTTTCTTTGTCTAGGGCTGTGGGTATTGTCAGACCACCTTGATCTTCTCCTGTGGCTTGAGAAGGCCCTGTCTGATGCTGTATCCCAGGTACTGTGCTTCTGTGAGTGCCAGATGGCACTTTTTGGGGTTCACCCTGAGCCCAGCCCTCTTCAACTCCTTGAGGACCCATCATACATGGAAAAGGTGTTCTTCCCAAGTGCAGGAGTGGATAATGACATCGTTCAGGTAGGCTGCCACATAGCTCCAGTGGGCTCATAGTAGGACATCCATCAGGTGTTGGAACGTTGCTGGAGCACCGTGCAGCCCAAAGTGGAGAACCCGATACTGCCAGTGTCCCAACCGCATGCTGAAAGCAGTTTTGGGGTAGCAGAAGGATGTGACCGGGACCTTGGCATCGGATATCTGTCAAACTCGGAGACCTCATTGAGTTTTCGGAAGTCGTTGCACAACCGTCGAGATCCGTTGGGCTTGATAAGGCTGGACCAGGGGCTGATGGATTCTTTGATTACTCTGTTCCTTAGCATTTTTGTGACTTCTGCCGCTATAGCTTGATGGAGGACACTTGCACACTGTGCTGGGGACGAGGGGCAGCACTTTATCCCCGAACTGGAATTCTTGAGCCTGAGCGCAGATGCTATATGCACGTTGCTGCTCCTACTGGGCCGCTGCCATGTGATCTTTGACAATGGGTCCCACCTTCACGATCCACTCCTGCATTTCCCAATATACACCACTACGGCTTGGTACAGGGATGGTTGGGACTCCCAGGCTTCCTTGGCAATGTCCAGTAGTGCCCGAGGCCACCATCTGAACAGGAGCTCAAATGGGGTGAACTCTGTTGAGGCCTGTGGTGTTTTCTGGACAGCAAATAGCACATATGGGAGGAGTAGGTCCCAGTTCCACCCCTTGCCCTTGACAACCCAGTGTAACATCCACTTTAGTGTCTGATTGAATCTTTCCACCAGGCTCTTGGTCTTCGGATGGTAGACAGACATGCACAGATGCTGAATCTGCAGCAGCTGGCAGAGGTCTTTCATTAACTGGGAGACGAATGACTTGCCTTGACAATGCCTTGATCCATAAGGATGTCTTTGGGGATCCCGACCCAGCTAAACAAGATGAGCTCTTGTGCTATAGTTGGCAAGGTGGCTTTATGTAGAGAAATCGGCTTAGCATACTGGGTGGCATAATCCAACAGCACGAGCTCATGGGCATGGGCGGATTTAGGCAGCGGCTCCACAAGATCCATCCCCACCCACTCAAAGGGGACTCAGATAATAGGGAGGGGGATGAGGGGTGCAGGCACTGGTATGTACAGGGAGGTCTTCCGGCAATATGGGCATGCCTGACAAAACCGCCACTCCTCGGCAATCATCCCTGGCCAGTGGAACCAGTCCTCTATTTTCCCAGCATGTTACGTGGTCCCAGCTGGCCTCCCAGCAGGTGGGTGTGAACCAGGTGCATGATGATGCGGGTCTTCTTTTTTGGGATGATGAGGTCCCACGACTCCCTGCTCCACTGGCAGTAGTAGTATAGTAACCCCTGATGACTGAGAAAGTATGTTACGGGGAGTTGGTGCCCCGGAGTGACTGCCTATTTGTCAACCTGCAGCAGCTGGCTCCAGCAGTGTTTTAGCTGCTCATCCTCTTTCTGCTCATGTCCAAAGCTACCTTCACGGGCGATGTACTGGCTCACACAAGAAAGGGGTAATATCAATAGTGGACTCATCTTCTGGGTCAGCCTCAGCAGTGGCTGCCTCGTTCTCATCCAGGAGAGCAGCTATGTACCTGCGGTGAGTGGGGTTTTGTCTTTGTCTCTTTTAGGTCTGTACCCTGGTCCCCTCTCCTCACAGAACCTCTGGAAGTCCTGGCCAGTCTGAGAAGAGGGACAAGAAGACTCAGTATTAGACCGGCAGTCATGGCCCATGCACCTTTTCAGTGCATTTTGCCGGCCGGCACCTCCTGCAGGTCTCCATGTTATCAGCAGATGGCCTTGCAGCAGATGCAGGAAGTGTCTGGCAGCACCGAGGGATGCACAAAGGTGATGGCACTTCCTGTGTCCAGTAAGGCCGTGACTGGATGTCCCTCCAGCTACAAGGTTACAGTTGGCATTCTGATGGCAGGGTCTTTGCTCATTCCAGTTCTGTAGGCATGGACACATCATGCATGGAAAATGCCAATTTCTGAGCAGCCAATCATGGTGGAGGCTGGTATGAAGACCCAGGAGGCTGTGGGGTAGAGGGTGAGGCATCACTCTGAGAGGGCTGGGACTGGAAATGGGGCATCTACAGCATCGGTGAGCACTTCTGGTTGCAGCCAATGACAGGTTACATGTAAGAGTTTGTCCACTTGGGCACCCGGCTTGCACTCCCACCAATACATCCAGAGGTGGAAGGCTGCGGTGGCTCACTGCTCTCTGCAATTCTCCCTTGAGGAGCTGAGCTAAAAGTCATGGCTAATCCCTGCAGGGCCATCCCTCCTGTACGGCAGTCCTCTCAAAGGTGCCCTGGCATTTCTCAACGTCATCCTCCACCATCATCTTGTTAAGGTGTCAGGCAGGGCTACCATGGTGGTAGGAAGCACCCACAGAACAGCCAACTCCTGTTCCATGGTCTGGAGCCCTTGTACTAGCTCCTGGTTAACTTGTCTCTGTTCCACACCGACCTCGAGGAGATGCCACACTACAGGATTGATGGCCAGAGCTGTCAGCTGTGGATTGTTGTCACCTGCCCGCATTGTCCACTGTAAGCAAGCACACAAGGCGACAGACAAAACCGCATGGGAAACAAGGGGTAAGGTGAATCAAAGTGAGGAGTGTTTGTTGTGAGCTCCGTCCCAACACACAACATGAACACTGATTTCAGTGAAGAGGAGTGTAGCATGTGAAGTTTTGGTGCAGGGGAGGATGCTTCGCATCTCGAGTTGAGGTCCGTGGCTTTTGAGGCTGAGGAGGTGGTGGTACTCCATAGGAAGAGCCAAGGAGATCCAGTGACTTTGAAATCAGAAAAGTCCATGCAAAGAAACAGAAGAGAAAAGAGCATGTGTCATTCACAACTCAAAACTTACTCAACCTCTGAAGGGCATACAATCCAGCCCCGCCTTTCTAGTAACTTTGCGCTTACGAGGAGAGAGGAATTCCTGTGGTGTGTCACTTCCAGGGTTTCCCAGTGTGGAGGAGAGCTTGCTGACTGTAGACCAAGCACAAGCTTGTGCATGTGAGGCTGAATAGCCACAAGCGTCACAATTATTGACAATTAAACACAATTAAACAGAAAAAAAACCTTTTACATCACATGCACAAGCTTGTGTCTGGTAAATAATTAGTTCCATTAGAATAAAACATAAATATAAATTAAGATTATTATTAGATTAGTACTATAAGATTAGTACTATCACTAAGAGAAAATAAATAGGACCTACCTTCTGGTATGCCTTGATAATCCTAATCCACACCTGCTCAGCATTTGCTGTTGTATTTAGCAATACAGGTGTGAGTGAACAAGGAGTACAAGAGGGGACTGAGTACACGGCCCTGTGGTTTGCACATGTTCAGGATCAGTGGTGAGGAAGTGTGGCTGCAAATTCTCACCACCTGGGGCCTTCCTGTCAGAAATTTGAAGATCCATCTGCACATGGATGTCCCCAGTCTGAGATCATCAAGGTTGGAGATGAGTTTTGAAGGGATGATGGTGCTGAATGCTGAGCTGTGATCAACGAACAGCGTTTTCACATATGTATTGCCTTTTTCCAGGCGGGTGAGGGCATCCAGATGTGGCACGCCTTGTGGACTCGGCCACGCTTGCTGTGCTTCTGATTATCTCTGTCATGCATAGCGTGCACTTTCGCATTATGGCGGGAAATACGGAGGCTTACAGTTCCCGTGAGCAAACACTCCCAGCCATGTCACGTGGCCGATGATCGGATTGCAGGTGCATCCAATCTTCAAGCAATCATGCCACAATTAAAAGGACTCCTAGTTTCATTCACATATTGCGAAGCATTAGTCTAGCACCACATTGCTATTGCTGAGCGTTTGTTTCCCGTGTTTGTTATTCTTGTGTTCTTGTGTAAAACACTATGAATTTTACGATGCCATCTCCTGACCTGTGCATGTGTCCAGCTAAACCCAGACGATGTGACAGCATGAAATAGATTAATATAAATTTTCTACAATGTTTTTTCTAAGTTGTGTCATTCTAATTGTTTCTCTGAATATTCAGACTATAATGTTTAAAGTAGAAAAAGAAAACTTCTTCAAATGCATTAAGGTTAAATATGGTTTAATAATCACTGTTTTTCCTGTTACTGAGATATTTCCCTTACATGTTTGTGTGGGGTTGTTTTTGTATCACAAACAGCAAACTATTTTTAATTTCAGGTCATTTAAGGTTAACCCCTTTTTTAATATTTGGATCTTGGGGAATACTGTGCTATGAAACATTCATTTATTCCTTGAGGGGCTTTTATGTCATGGACATAATATTGCAAAATAGTCTGATTTAAGGAGTGCAGTTTTAATAGCTACTGAAACATGCTGAAATATGAATGGTATATTAATACTACACAACACCCAATGTATTTGGATGAGTTTTTGATATAGAAATGATGCACAAATAATATTAAGTAATTATGTATAATTAAAAAAAAATTTTGTTTTGTGGCGTTTCTGGCTGTACAGCACCACTATCCACAAAGGGCAAGCGCTCCTCCCCATTGGACTTTCAGTTTCATTCCCTGTGTGTCGCAGCTCGCTTTTCCCAACATGTGAAGAGGATATTTCCCCCTGCACTTTCTTCACGAAGCACCAGAGCACTCCACCTGCACAAAACCATTGAATTAATCCCTGTGTTTGTTTTATTTGTTTCTTTTTTTGTCTGCGCTAAGTAATAAAACACACATACCATGCTTTTCACCCCACTTCCTGTCTCTGGCGTGGTTTGTGGTCTCTAAATCAGAGTGCTTGATCACTACAGTGGTGGAGAATGTGGGCAGAAGACGAGACCCACATACCGCTGACGGTGCACGTGGACCCAGTGGTGCACCGGCTCATTGAGTCTAGCTTGGAGCAAAGTCACTTGAACCAAGTGCTGGTACAGGGGCTATGAGTAATGTCTCAGGAGCTAGCCGCACAGTGGGCACTCCCAGGATCCACCATTGCTCTCCGATCCCTCTTCCAGGAGGCGCTCATTCTCTTGATGAAGATGACGAGGGACGATGATGTAGAAGCATTCCTGGGCACTTTAGAATGAACAGCCCAGCACAAGGGATGGCCCCGCACCGAGTGGCCACAGTGCCCAGCGTGTGTACCCCGCACTTTCAGCAGAGGAAGCCGCCAATTATGCGATCCTGAAGGATGATATTCTGGGCCACTGTGGTCTCTCCGTGAGTCGAGCTGCCATTACCTTTCACTGCTGGACTTATCACCACATCCGGGAGCCATGCACCCAAATAGATGAACTGGCCCGAGTGACCAGCTTGCGATCCTGACCATGGAAGAGATCGTCCAGCGGGTCGCAATCGACCAGTTCCTGTGGGGCCTCCCGGGAGAAGAGCAATATGCCATCGGTATGGCCTAGTCCACCTCCACCCAAAAACTCATGGAGGTCGTCGAGACCGCGCTATCCACGCTGGAGATGGAGAAAACCTGTCCATGAATCCCTCCTATGGAGCTTCCTCCTCCTCGAGTCTTCTCCTCACCCGATGACATCACCGATAGCCAGTGAACGGCTGGATGTTTCCATGCCCACCGAGCCAGAGAGAGCCATGCCCACAACCTCCCTTCATCTGGAGGGATGTCCAGTCGCCCTGCCCTGCTGTCCACGTTGGCAGTCTCCCCCCCGTCCCCGTGAAAGGGTTTTGGTAAAGTGTGTTCATGGGGACGTATGTGAGGTGCCGGCTGTGGCGGTTTGCCTAGGACACCGGAGCGGTGAGTGGCCTGTAACTGCTGGACTAATCCCTGGTCTCCCGGGTTCCTCTTTTTGAAGGTTGAGACTGGCCCAACTTCCAGGAGGTGCTGCAGGAAGAGGAGTCGGAGCAGGAAAGTCCCCAAGTGAGGAGGAGGAGACGACACACCTGCAACCGATCCACAGCAGTGCTGGCTGCCGCCCTCCAGGTGGAAGACGAAGCCGTGGCCATTGAGGCTGGCCCAGAAGGTGAGTCGGCCTCTGAAATTTACCCTCTCCTCTGTCAGTCAGCAGGTAGCCAGTGACTGCAGTTTCTGCAGGGAGCAGAAAGCGGACGAGCAGCTGAAGCACTGCTGGAGTCAGGGGCTACAAATTGACGATGAGGGACAACACCATAGAGGCCAGCTCCCCACCGTGTACTTCCATGTACGAGATGGATTACTCTACTACCACTGTAAAAGGTGCGGCGAGCCTATGAACCTCTTAGTGGTGCCTCGGTCCGAGACCTCTGCCATCTCAGTCCCAGACCTCAGCTCATGCCCACCCGCTGGGGAGCCATTTGGGAGCACAGAACACCTTGGAAAAGATCCGCAATCACTTCCATTAGCCCGGGATGGTTGCAGAGGTTCAAGCCTGCGCCGAGTGCCAGAAGACGACCCCCTATAAACCGGCGCCTGCACCTCTCATCCCCCGCCCCATCATCGAGGTCCCATTTGAGCAAGTGGGCATGGATCTGGTAGGACCACTGCCTAAGTCCACCCGAGGCCGTGAATGCATCTTAGTGCTCGTGGGTTATGCCACACGCTACCCGAGGCGATCCCTCTGTATAAGGCCACATCACAAAACATCGCAAGAGAACTCGTTCTCCTCTTCAGCCAAAGACATCCTGACCGACCAAGGCACGCCATTCATCTCACACTTGATGAAAGACCTCTGCCGGCTGTTGCAGATACACCATCTGCAGATGTCCGTGTACCACCCTCAGACTGATGGCTTGGTGGAGCACTTCAATCAAACCCTGAAGTGCATGCTCCACCGAGTCATCAACACTGAAAGACATAACTGGGACCTGCTCCTCCCCTACGTGCTGTTTACCATCCGGGAAAGACCTCAGGCCTCAAAAGGGTTCACCCCGTTCAAGCTCCTGTTCAGACAGGGGCCTCGGGGACTCCTGGATGTTGCCAAGGAGGCATGGGAGGCACAGCCATCTCCCTTTCGCTCCCTGATTGAGTATGTCGGGGAAATGCAAGAATGAATCTGGAAGGTTGAGAAGTCTTGACAGTGTATAAAGACTGAATCACATCACTCTGTCTGAGGAAGTGACATATTCTAACATTGAAGAGCCTCCTTGTATGAATTCCTAGCTCTTTAAAATAAATAAACTCCATTTGTTTTTTCTTCAATTAAGTGATGGTTTGAAAAGGGAATAGTTTGTTGGGAAAACAGACAAAAACACCGACAAAACAGGTTTACAGCTATCAAGCTACTACTCAAGAATAAGACCAGCCTCCAGGAGCAGGACTTACTGTATATGTTCCCAGAGAGCACTGTGCCTACATAAATAACATAAAAAATGTATTGCTTAACCTGAATCTACTATAAAATTAAAATGAGTATTTTAATGGTTGTGATTGCAGGTTTATTACAACAGGTAAACAAATCCAAAAGCATTCACATAATCAACTTAAAAAAAAAAGCTGGCATGGGTCAGGCTATTTGCAGCGAGACATTCAGAGAATAAAACTGAATTCAAAGATTGAATCAGAGTAAAAGTAAATAACATTGAGATCCGATAGCATGCATAAAATAATAAAGGCTTAGAATCATCGTAAGTGTGAGACTTCGCAATTTGTATATGTCACTCCAAGTTATTTGTATTTGTGTGTGTAATTGAATCCAGATGTTAGTAATCAGGTGACCATGAATGTTAGAGTGACCGTGTGTGATGGGAAATGGAGTGTGGATCGGCCATGTTGTGATGTTGTGTTATATAGGGAGACAGTTCATAGCTCAATCCAGTTCTGACAATTACAATTGCATACAAATTAAGCCATTTATGTACTTAAATATGATTTTTCTGTACATTTTCATAACCACAGTTGGTTCCCTTACCATTCATATGTGGTTCAATGAAACGTTTTGCTTTGTCAGATGTTTGACCAGGTATTACTGCATTTGTTTTCGTTATTTATTATGGAACATTGTATTAGTTGTATTAGTATTATGTTGTCATAATATAGGGCATCTGGAAAGTATTCACAGTGCATCACTTTTTCCACATTTTGTTACGTTACAGTCTTATTCCAAAATAGATTAAATTCATTTTTTTCCTCAGAATTCTACATACAACACCCCATAATGACAATATGAAAAAAGTTTACTTGAGGTTTTTGCAAATTTATTAAAATTAAAAAAACTGAGAAAGCACATGTACATAAGCGTTTGCTCAATACTTTGTCGATGCACCTTTGGCAGCAATTACAGCCTTAAATCTTTTCGAATATGATGCCACAAGCTTGGCACACCTATCCTTTTGCCCATCGGATTCAAGTCTGGGCTCTGGCTGGGCCACTCAAGGACATTCACAGAGTTGTCCTGAAGCCACTCCTTTGATATCTTGGCTGTGTGCTTAGGGTCATTGTCCTGCTGAAAGATGAACCGTCACCCCAGTCTGAGGTCAAGAGCGCTCTGGAGCAGGTTTTCTTCCAGGATGCCTCTGTACATTGCAACAGTCATCTTTCTTTTTATCCTGACTAGTCTCCCAGTTCCTGCCGCTGAAAAACATCCCCACAGCATGATGCTGCCATCACCATGTTTCACTGTAGGGATGGTATTGGCCTGGTGAGGAGCGGTGCCTGGTTTCCTCCAAACGTGACGCCTGGCATTCACATCAAAGAGTTCAATCTTTGTCTCATCAGAATAGAGAATTTTGTTTCTCATGGTCTGAGAGTCCTTCAGGTGCCTTTTGGCAAACTCCAGGCGGGCTGCCATGTGCCTTTTACTAAGGAGTGGCTTCCGTTTGGCCACTCTACCATACAGGCCTTATTGGTGGATTGCTGCAGAGATGGTTGTCCTTCTGGAAGGTTCTACTCTCTCCACAGAGGATCTCTGGAGCTCTGACAGTGTGACCATCGAGTTCTTGGTCACCTCCCTGACTAAGGTCCTTCTCCCCTGATTACTCAGTTTAGATGGCCGGCCAGCTCTAGGAAGAGTCCTGGTGGTTTCGAACATCTTCCACTTACAGATGATGGAGGCCACTGTGCTCATTGGGACCTTTGATAGCAGATATTTTTCTGTAACCTTCCCCAGATTTGTGCTTCGAGACAATCCTGTCTCGGAGGTCTACAGACAATTCCTTGACTTCATGCTTGGTTTGTGCTCTGACATGCACTGTCAACTGTGGGACCTTATATAGACAGGTGTGTGCGTTTCCAAATCATGTCCAATCAACTGAATTTACCACAGGTGGATTCCAAGTAAGCTGCAGAAACATCTTAAGGATGATCAGTGGCTGTGAATACTTATGTACATGTGCTTTCTCAGTTTTTTTATTTTTAATAAAAGGTTTTAATAAAACCTCAAGTAAACTTTTTTCATGTTGCCATTATGGGGTGTTGTGTGTAGAATTCTGAGGAAAAAATGAATTTAATTCATTTTGGAATAAGGCTGTAATATAACAAAATGTGGAAAAAGTGATGCACTGTGAATACTTTCCAGATGCACTGTATGTGTTTCAGGCAGCACGGTGGTGCAGAGAGTCTGGGTTCGAATTTGCCAGCCGACCAGGACCTTTCTGTGCAGAGTTTGCTTATTCTCCCTTTGTCTTTGTGGGTTTCCTCTGGGTGCTCTGATTTCCTTCCAAATACATGCAGTTTATTCTAACTTGCATTATCTAACTTGCATTATGTTTATGTTCCTCTAAATTGTCCATAGGTATAACTGTGAGTGTGAATGGACCCTGGTGAAGATAACCCTCTCTATCGTCAGGGAGCATATGGCAACAGCCCAGAGGGAGCAGCAGCATGTGTATAACCAGGGGATACAACCACACGAGTGTCAGCCGGGTGAACATATGCTGCTCCTTGTCCCTGATGCCACGTGTAAGTTACTGGCACGCTGGCAGGGCCCCTACACCGTAGTGGAGAGAGTGGGCCCAGTGAACTGCTGCCTCCAACAGCCTGGTAAGTGCATTGAAACACAAACTTACCATATAAGTGGCTTATGGACATTGTGCTGTGACCCCACTGGAGCTTCGCCACAGCCTACCTGGACGACGTTGTTATCCACTCGTCCACTTGGCAATATCATCTTTACTATCTGTGGCTGGGCCCATGGCGAACCCTAAGAAATGCCACCTGGGATTAACATAAGTGCGCTACCTGGGCTACAGCATTGGCCGGGGCCTTCTAAATCTCCAGGAAAAAAAGGTGGAAGCCATATGAAACTACACGAACAGGTACGTGCCTTCTTGGGGCTGGCCCGGTACGATCATAGATTTGTCCCTGACTTCACCTCTCTAGCTTCCCCCCTCACAGATCTCACCAAGAAGGGAGAACCAGAGGTGGTCCCTTCCTGGTGCAGACTGATGCCTCCGAGAGAGGGCTGGGGGCCCTACAGGCCCAGGAATGTGATGGCGAGGAGCATCCGATTTTGTACATCAGCGGGAAGCTGAACCCCGCTGAGCAGCACTACGCTGCCATAGAAAGAGAAGCCCTTGCCATCAAATGGCCCGTGGAAGAACTTCGTTATTACCTCACTGGGAGAACATTCACACTAATCACAGACCATACACCCCTACAGTGGCTCTTTAAACATAAGGACACAAACAGTAAAATAACACATTGGTTCTGGTCTCTACAGGGCTTCTCTTTCAGGGTGCTGCACTGGCCTGGAGCGAAAACGGCAAGGCGGATTCCCTCTCCCTTGGATACGACGACGGCTCAGAGCTAAGGAGAGCCTTTTCTGGCTATGCAGCTCCGCTATTTATAAAGGGCAAGCACTCCTCCCCATCAGGAATCCCTGGGAGTGATGTCGGCTGGGAACACTGGTGCTCCCAAAGACATGTCATAGTTCTGCATAGCTGCTTAACCCGGCACGGCTGGAGAGAGATTATTATTCTCTCTTCAGTGTGCAGCGGTGGGGTATAAAGAGCAAGCGGCAGCACACGAGGGTGAGTGTGATTTTGCCCAGCCTAAGTTTCTTTTTTATGGTGTCTTTCAGTGTGCAGATTTGCCCTGCCCGCTAAGTGGACTAACCGGCCGGTGGACGAGGGACTTTCAGTTTTGCTCCCCATGTGCCACTGCCTGCTTTCCACAATGCACCGAGAGGCGATTTCCTGTGCACTTTCTTCACGAAGCACTGGAGCACTCCACCTGCACAAAACCATTGAGTTAATCCCCGTGTTTGTTTTCTTTGTTTCTTTTTCTTATCTGCTCTAAGTAATAAAACACATGCATCATGCTTTTCACCCCACTTCCTGTCTCTGGCGTGGTTTGAGGTATCAAAATCAGAGTGCTCGCTCGCTACAGTTTTGAAATAGCATTTTTTTTTTAAATTACATATTACTCACTCCCAGTTATCAGGTTGCACTACATATGGTGTCAATCTTGCAACAAGCAGAAACTTACATTTTTATCCTCTCCAAGTCACTGAGGATACCAGAGCAATGTTCCAAATTGTTCCTGCTCACTTTAAAACAATACCCGTGCCACAATGGCTATGTCCACTCATTCAACACTGAATTGATTTTTAAAAAAAAAAAAAAAACTTGATTGGAACTTCTAAAAAGACCTGCACTCACCACCACTACTATGAACTGTAAGAGCAGTATACAATGAAAATTTCTGAAGGTCTAATTACATAAAATATCCTACATAGGTCCATATAAGCAATTAACATTATTGAATGGGGGCAACAATAACATTTTCATGTTTAGCCATTTTTTATTATGGCTACAAATAATACACTTTGAAGTGGTTATGTTTTGTTTCACACTTATGGTTCACATTCCTTTTTTGGACTAGCACCACAGACTCTCAAGAAATGAGACTTCCGTTTTGAATATGAAATTAAGAATTAAGAAATAGTTCTCGATCCAGTCATCTTTTCACATCCTGGGTTTTTTTGTTTGTTTGTTTTGTTTTGTTTTGTTTTTTGTTTTTGTTTTTTTAATTAAAAAAACAATGATTAAAAAACTGGAGTCTCTGAGCAATAGGCATACATTCAATACATTTCAATCTGCTTATTCACCGTTACTTGCCCTTGCAGTTAATTGAGCAGGTGGTCATGGTGAGTTTGACCATTTTTATGATGTCAGAAGTATTTGAAATTTCAAATAGATTATACAGTGGGGCAAAAAAGTATTTAGTCAGCCACCAATTGTGCAAGTTCTCTCACTTAAAAACATGAGAGAGGCCTGTAATTTTCATCAAAGGTATACCTCAACTATGAGAGACAAAATGAGAAAAAAAATCCAGAAAAT